>PVIW01005247.1:0-82585 GCA_004026585.1 Noctilio leporinus | reverse complement strand
TCAGTGGGCAGAGGGGAGGGGAGAGGTGGGAGTGGAGAGGAGGAGGCAAAGAAGGGGAGGAGTTTAGTCAACTAGTGTGGAAGAACCATGGACATGGACAACAAGTGGGATTGACTTTGTGGGGGAGTGGGTGGGTGGGGAAGGGGACAGAGGGAAGGAAAAGGGGGATGGATGTAATAAAACAATGATAAAATTAAATTAAAAAATGTTCCCTGTATATATGTGTCTGTTTCTATTTTGTTTGTTCACTTATTTTGTTCTTTAGATTCTGCATGTAAATGAAATTGTACGGCATTTTTCTTTCTCTCAACACATTACCACGTAGGCCCATCAATATTGTTGCAAATGGCAAGATTTCTATTTTTTTCTATGGTTGGATATATATACATACATACATATATATTATATATGTGTGTGTGTGTGTGTGTGTGTGTGTGTGTGTGTATACATACCACTTCTTTACCCCTTAATCTCTAGATGAGCATTTAGGTTGCTTCCCTATCTTGGCTATTATAAATAATACAATAAGCATATGTCTTCTCAAATTACTTTTGAGTTTGTTTGGATAAAAGCCTGTAAGTGGAATTGCTGGGTCCTTCTTTGTCTCTTGTTATAGCCTTTGTTTTAAAATTATTTTGAACAAGTATAAGTATTGCTACCCCAGCTTTTGTTTTTTGTTTGTTTCCATTTTCATGAAATATTGGGTTGGCTAAAAAGTTCAGTTATTTTATTTTTTCTGTAAGATGACTGAAAGGCTTTACAGGTGAATTTTACCAAACAATCTGAGAAGAATGGACACCTCTCCTTTTTTTAAGAGGAAGGAAGGCACCCAAGATAATTTTATGAGGCCAACATTATTCTCATTCCAAAACCAGGTAAAGGCACAACAACAACAACAACAACAACAAGAAAAAGAAAAGAGAGAGAGAGAGAGAGAGAGAGAGAAAATTATAAGCCAATATTCCTGATGAACAAAGATGCTAGTATCTTCAAGAAAATATTAGCAAACTGAACAATGCAATGCATCAAAAAGATCATACACCATGATCAACTGGGATTGAGGGGGAAAAAAAGGGATTTATGGACATGGACAACAGTGTGGTGATTTGGGGGAAGGATATAAAAGGACTAGGTGGTAATGGAAAAAGTGTAATAAAATTTTGAAAAAAATGTTATAGGTAGTATGCTAATGACAAGCTAGTCTCATTAACAAAAAAAAAATAAGCAAGTTTTGGACATTTGTCTTTATAAAAGGAAAAATATGTAATTTTATTTATTTATTTAAAATATTTCATCTGTTATCCTTAGCAAGAGGGGAAGGGAGGGAGGAAGAAAGGGATAGAAACATCAATGTATGGTTGCCTTTCACTTGCCTCCAGCTACAGACCTGGCTAGAGACCTGGCTTGCAACCTGGTTATGTGCCCTGATTGGGGAATCAAACCAGAGACCTTTGGGTTCATAGGCCGGTGCCTATCCACTGAGCCACCAGCCGGAAAAAGTAATTTATTTTAAATATAAAAGTGCTTTTAAAGTTCTTTTCTGTAAGATACCAAATATCTATCTAATACTTCATTCAGATTCTCATAATTTCTTTTTACCTCATTCAAAGGTGATTTTAAAATACTATAAGGCTGTAGACTACATTTTGAAGTCTTTGTTTTTATAAAGTGTAATACCATCAGTAAAATGTTCATTGAGGCTCACCATTTTTGCACCCAAAGTTGCTTATAATGATGTAAGTAGTGATTTTATTATGGTGCTAACTTTGTCACTTTATCTTAGGACCTCTTCTTTTTTCCCCTCTTTTAGTAAAGTTTGTATTTATATGCCTTAATTCCTTAACACAGTAATTTTAAAAGATATCAATACTAATGAGAATATGTATTCTTCATTATATTTTACTTTATTGGCTAACAAAAAAGTTGTTTTTCTGATTTTCAAACACAAAGAAAGGCTTGCAGATAATTTTTGGGCCATTTTTATTGAGTCACCAATTTTTACATAATAAATGAGAATATTAATGTACTTGACCTTCAGACAGGGCTGAAGGAGGGAAACTCCACCTCTATGTAAGGAATTTTGGGGTCTTTTATGGCCCTGTTCTTTTAGGGCCTTGGGTCCTCACCTATGCTCCTCTTTTCTTCCCCTGCTACCCCAGCTCCATGGTCAAGCGAAGTCCTGGATTGTGGAGCCCTGAAAAGCCCCAATGGCCTGCAGGTACTCAGCAACTACCTAAAAGACAAAATCTACCTTAAGGGTATATGAGATTAAAGGCAGACAAGGCAATATTTGAAGCAGTCTCTAGCCTACCACCTACCAATAAGTGTCATGCCCTCTGCTGGTATAATCACATTGAGTCTTAGGAAAAGGAAAAAGGCCAACCTGTCAGGAGTGAAGAAAGCTTTAGGCAAGTTTGGCCCTGCTAATGTAGAAGACACCGCAGGAAGTGGACCTCCAGAAAGTGAAGAGCATTACACTGATCTCTTTGGGTGTGATGAGAAGGAGGAAAGTGAAGCAGCCAAGACAAAGAGATGAAAGCCTTGCACAGCATGAGTAAAAGAAAGCTAAAAACCTGCACTTGTTGCCAAGTCTCCCATCTTATTAGCTGTGAAACTCGGATGGCTTGGGCTGGAGCTCTTCCATACTAGTTCCAGTGGGGTACAGAATTAAAAAACTTCAAATACAGTGTGTAAAGACCATAAATTAGTAACAGGTTGTTGAAGGACTGATCACTTTTTAAAAATATTGTACTCACGGTAGGACATTTTTCTTACTGCTTTTAAGAAGAGAGGAAGAGAGAGAGAAACACTTATGGGAGAGAGAAGTATCCTTTCATAGGTGCCTGTACTGGGGATGGAATCTGCAACCAAGGTATGTGCCCTGATGGGGAATCGAACCCAAAACCTTTCAGACACAGGAAGATTTTCAACTAACCGAGTCACACCAGCCAGGGTGTGAAGATTGTGTGCAGTCCATGGATGTGGATGCTTTCAACAAGATATAAAATCTATCAGGGATCATTGTTAAATAAAAGCTATGAAAGATAAAAAGAATGGTTGATTTTCATTGATTTCATTATTGATACAGAGTCTAACAAATATCAAGAACAGAAACACATTAGAAACAATTAACAATAATTTTATCCAACTGTTTGGCAAAATAAGGCCTGGCAGAAGTGAGAAAAGGAAGAAATGATTGATCCAATAAAGGGGTGCTATCAAGTAGGTTCCCACTGTAGGCAACTGGGACTCACTCTCCTTGGTGAGCCCAGGAGCTAGTGCAGAATTTTTCTGAGTTGTTCTCTGCCAGGCACAGTAAATAATCTCCATCTCTAGACTGTCATTGGCTAGATATCAGTCACCAAGTACTTCTAGCTACTTATTTGGGGATCTAGAACCCTCAGGTGTAGGGATACGTCTTGCTGTAGGTATCACAGCAAGATGCAGTGCTGAAGCTCAGGGACAATGCATCAGAAGGTATGTCAATTGGGTCACTGCATTATCTGATCAAGTCACCATACTGGCCTTGAGCATACTGGCTTTTGGATTTTACAATTGAGTAAAATTCTTCAAAAGTGGGCTGCATTAATCTTTATTAAATTTAGTAAAATTTTGTAAGGTTTTCATAGTCTAGTGTAAACCTGCATCTTAGTTATATTTTATTTAAAATATTTTATTCATTATTTTTAGAGAGAAGGGGAGAAAGGAAGGAAGAAATGGAGAGAAGCATCAATGTATGGCTGCCTTTCACCTGCCTCCAGCTAAGGACCTGGCTGGAGACCTGGTTTGCAACCTGGTTATGTGCCCTGGCTGGGAATCAAGCCAGTAGTAACCTTTGGGTTCACAGGCCAGCGCCTATCCACTGAGCCACCAGCCATATATATATATATATATATATATATATATACACATATATATATATATACACACATACATACACACACACCACACATATATATGAGATACATATTTTAATGGACTTGGATATATTGTTACTATTTTTACCTGACAAAGAGAGAATATATGAAAGGAGTAGAAGGATCAGCTCTGCCTTTGGCTTAGCTCCTACTGTGTTATGCATAGTTTAGTGTCTTTGAATACATCTTTATTCAGTCACTTGTTTATTTTGTAAGGGTTTATTTACTTGTAAGTGGAGAATATCTGTGTTTACTTAACTAAGCACCATAAAATGCAGCTTGTTAAGTCAAAACAAAATGAATGGCAGGAGTTGGTCAACTGTCCAGACCTCCACATTGTGGAATTCCCACTTTCTCTTCAGGGTGCTTTGTTTGTTGTACGTGATATTTGACAGTTTGACATTCAAACTTACTGAGAATGCCACTGTCAGTTCAAATGAAATACTAGTAAAGCTTAATGTTTTCATAATTTGTGGGGTAAAAGTCAAATAAAATAGAAGTTTTCACATTTTTTTAAGTAAAGCATTGAATAATTATTTTATTTTATTTTTAAAAAATATTTTATTTCATTATTTTTAGAAAGAGGGGAAGGGAGAGAGGCAGAGAAGGAGAGAGACATCAATGTATGGTTGCTTTTCATCTGCCTCCAGCCACAGACGTGGCTGGAGACCTGGTTTGCAACCTGGTTATGTGCCCTGGCTGGGGAATTGAACCTGCGACCTTTGGGTTCACAGGCCGGCACCTTATCCACTGTGCTACCAGCCAGGGCTAGTTTTCACATTTTACCCCAGTGGGTCATCTTGTGCACACCTTGTAGTACATGCATTCCAGTTTGGAAAGCCCTAGACTACAGGGCAAAGTTCAGATGCCGCAGCATGGCATCCGCAAGGGGTCTGCTTCTGCAACCTAAGCTCTTGTCTTGTCACCCTCATTCTGTGCAGTTCAATTAAAGAAAACTTCTTGAAGTTCCCTAAATTTATCATGTTGGGTCATGTGTCAGAAATTTGATTATGCTATTGCTTCTTCCCAGAATGCTTTTCTTTTGGACTACCTGGTAATACCTGCTCTATGAAACTTTTCTTGGACCTTTCTCACTTTCAGGGAGATATGAAAACATACCTGTTCTCAACTTTAGCCCTCAGCTCATTTGTTGGACATATTTGCTAATATTCTTGGCTCCTCCTATAGATCCTAGTATCCCTAAATCAAAAGACATTGTCTAATTTATATTTGTATCTCTAGCATATAGTCCAAAATGGGCACACCATTATGCCTGTGAAATTAATAATGGAGGTGATAATCCTATTGTACATGATATTGGTCAGCTAGCACACAGGATTGTGCTTAGCTCTGGGTGCCTCTTGAAGGAGGACTTGGAAAACTGACATGTACTCAGAGAAAAAGAATTCCAAACAATGTCATGAGATTAATTCTAGCCTGGGCCCAATATATAGAATAACAGGGAAGAGGGATTTGGTTTTAATATAAGGAAGAATGATCTCACAATTAGAGCTGCTTGAACACAGAATGAATGGCTTTTGGGGTATGGTGATTCTCTTGCCACTGGAGGTGTTGGAATAAAGCCTGAGCGGATAACCTCCTTGAGCTGCCTGAGCTGGCTGAACAAGGGCTTGAAGCCTCTGGAGTGGTCAAAGTGAGTGGAGGAGAGTTTAGGTAATCTTTGGAGTGTAAACAATCAAGCTGAGGTTTGAAATCATTTGATATGTCTAATGATTAATCTAATCTTTAACATATATTATTTAAAAAGGGGGTGAGGCTATCTGAAGTAAACAATTTCTCTGTAATTCATAGTCTGAATCTGGGTGAGATGCAGCAGTGATGCTACTTTGCCTTCTCACTAGTCAGGCTAAGCAAGTCTTTGAGTAAGTACTGATGCTGTTATTTTTCTTTGTAAGTGTAAATACAACCATCTAACTTGCTTCTTCTTTTATCCTCTTTTATCTTAGAAAGAGGCCACCTTCACTCTGTCCAACCATGGATTTAAAAATGCATAATCTGAGAGTCTATAACAGAGGCAGTTAACTTAATCATCTGTGTATTTAGGCTGCCTAACACAAAATTTTAATGTATTAACTCAATTAAACCTAATTCAGGAAATAAATAGTAAGAATATATCATAGATATAAATAATACTGTGGACAGTATAAAATAATCTAATCATAGCACTCTATATGAGCATGAATCTCGTAACATGGAACTGAGAGAGGCTCAGTGAGGTTGAAGGGACTTGGCTAAATGACATACAACCAATCTGTTTCAGAATTTGATCAACCTATCATGGCTAAATCCACTTCCATGGTTTACTGCATTTTACCTCAAAATTAGAAGATGTGGTCCCTTCTTTGAAGGACTTTTGCAATCTCATAAAAAAAATAAGACATACCTATAAAACAATTTAGAGCATAAGTAAAATCAAGTGCAATGCATGTGTTACTGCTAAGGAGTAGTTTGGAAGGTCAACAAGGTGAGAAATCACAGGGTAGAGGATATGGACATTTTAATTAAGAACAACTTTAAAAATAGCTGTGAAAGATAATTAGGATTACAGAATTTTTCTTTGAGTCCCACAGTGTATGTCGGCTTTGTCCACATTCACCAGTGCCTTTCCTTCTCTTTTATTTCTTTTTAGTTTTACTACTCTCTATTATACTGACCAATAGGATATAAGCATCTAATTGCAGCAAATTCTTATACATTTCAAGTGACCCCCACAAAAACAGGTTGCCATGGTAACCAAACAAAAAAGGGACTAGAAAACAGAAGTAAAGTATTTACTTAATGTCTGATGGGTTCTCTACACGATTTTCATTAGACCCATTGCTGGCTTTCATTTGGGCTTGGGTTCCAGTCAATGTTTATTTCTTGAGCTTTTAAAAGATTGAAAACTTTAGCAGGCTTTTTTATTTAGAAATTTATACTGAGCAGTGAAGTCACAGCTATCGATCTTTTAAATATATAAATCTTATTTAGAAAATGTTGACTTATTATATACATTTAACTGAGGAACTTACAATGAAAATCAGGAGAATAGAGAGTCATTTGGTAAGGGAAAAAAGTCTTTTAAGAATGTTACAGGAATAGGAGGGGATAATAGATTTGAAATAATTTTGTTAAAAGTCCTGCTATTTATTTTGCCGCATCCATAAGAAAAGTGTAGACTAACCAGTTTGCATAGACTTAATTGCTAATTTTTAATGTACAAAGTCTTTAATTAATAGACTGTATAATTAATACAATCTACTGTGTCCTAGCTAGTTTTAATCATTTGGGGAGGAAGATTTTGAGGATGAAACAGAAATCCATTTAAGCTCATAAAATGTGTCTAACATTTGCTGAATTGGGGACTAGTCCCACTCTCTTCCTTCCTACTATTGTCTTGGCATCTCTTTGAAGTACAAAAATATTAGAATTTCAAAGGCAGATGGCATCTGCTACTGATGGCAAACTCTGGAGTAGCATGTCAATAGGTGGTAGGTTTGCTAGGGATCTTGGCATAATTTAATTTTCTTTTTAAAACAAAGACAAGTTAAAATCTGTGTACAATAAATTGCTTCATCTGACACTTTTAAAAGTCACACTCTATGTCTTCCTCACAATATTGTATTTCTACACTGTAAATGTTATTTGTAGGAATAGGAAACGAAGCTGATATTTGTTTGGAAGCTTAATAGGCAGGAGAGAAAAAAGTTGTCCCATAAAGAAGTAGATCTTTTATGGGATGTCACTGCTTTTTATTATAGCTCCACCAATGTGTGTATCTGGAATTAGCTATTAAACTAAAATACATTCTTTGCATCTTTCTATGCTGACACTCTTGATCTAGCAGCTGATTGTGGAATTCCTGGACCAAGATTATTCCTCAAGGGATATGCATCTAAAGAGTAGAGTCAACATTAAACCGAGACTATTTTTGCTCTAGGGTCACAAAACAGAAAGTAAAAAATATATAATTTTTTTCCACATAAAGGACACTTGTTTGTAATAACAATAGCAAAATACATAGGTGAATATTCATTATGTATAGCTGATTAATGCCTCAAATGTGATCTGTATTATTTTTGTACTTAGGGATGAGTATCTGATCCCTCTGTCTTATGAACTGGGTTTTTTATGTGAAAGATGATAATGCAGGGTTAACCAGTATTACCAACATTTTATTACCATTGTAGCTATGGAGGAAGACTTACAATCAATATGATGGTTAATTCCTATTTGGAATGTTTCTATGTAGCAAACTCCATTCAGCCATTCTTTGGAAAAGATGGTAGGTTTGAATGAATTTTGGGAGTTGGGATGCAATAAGAACAGTTTGTATTTCAGCTTAAAGCTAAATGGAGACAGATTTTGCTCTGAGAAGGGTTAATAGATACATTCTCATGCTAACATCCCTGTATGTGATGTCTAGTACATGCAAAGAAAAGGCCAGAACTTAAGGGCTTGAAATCAACATTGAAAGAGACTTGTAAAGAATTATTTACTGAAGTTAGGGATATTGGGGAAGTAATATTGTCTTTTGTCTATCTCCAGTGAAAAATGTAGCTTGGAGATTAAAAATGATTCCTGCCCTGGCTGGATGGCTCAGCTGGTTGGAGCATCAGCCCATACACCGAAAGGTTGCCAGTTAAATTCCCAAAGCACAAACCTAGGTTGCAGGTTCAATCCCCAGGCAGGGTGCATGCAGGAGGCAACAGACTGATGTTCCTCTTTCTCAATCTCTCCCTCTCCCTAAAATCAATGAAAAACATATTCTCAGGTGAGGATGAATGATACGAATAAGAATAGTAAAATTTAAAAATAAAAAATAATATAAAGGATTCCTGCTAACTTCTTTGTGATTTGTCCCACAGCAGCATTTATTTATTAAATTAAATTAAATTATTATTTTTATTATTATTATTTAAAAAGATTTTATTACTTCTAGAGAGAGGGAAAGGGAGAGAGGCAAAGAGGGAGATAGATATCAGTGCATGGTTGCCTCCCACCTGCCTCCAGCTACAGACAGACCCAGCTGGAGACCTGTCTTGCAATCTGGCCTGCAACCTGGCCCATGTGCCCTGGCTGGGAATTGAACCAGCAACCCCTGGGTTCACAGGCTGGTACCCCATCCACTGTGCCACCAGCCAGGGCCATGCAGCAGCATTTAAATACTTGATTTTCTAACTTCAGAAATGATGCTGACTTTTCCATACTTAACTAATATTCACTCATTGTTCCATTTCTATTAATTAAGCCTCCTAATTGAAGATTTTAAATGTTTCAGATAATTAAGACTGTTAATTAAGAGTACACCCAGCAAAATGCTAATGACTTTTCCTGGGTATAGTCTTAATTATCTGAAAAAGTTATTTAAAGTTTTTGATAAGTGGCCTAAGGATAATTTAAAAAATTACTCCCCCTTCTCAACCAGAAACAACCCCCCCCCCCCCCTCAAAGGATCTCGTAGGCTAATCAGCTGCTTTCCATTTTTTTCATTTGTCTGGTGAGCCTTGTCTATAATCTCTTAAGTATTTGAAGGAATCCCTATCTTTCTTTGGCTTCCTCTCTTCCATGGGCCCATTATCTCCATTAGCCTGCCTTAGAGAAAGAAGAGACAGCTGTGACATCGTCTAACTTCTCTGAAGTCAAGAATGCCTACAAAAGCAAAGTTTGGGTGGCTGGAAGAGGGGGAGTGGAGAAGGGGGCAACAGGGAGGGGGTAATGAATTACAAACAAAGGGATAGCTGGGGATTGGCCCATTCTTTCTGGGCATTCTGTGGGGCTGCTTTAGAGGCAGTGAAGAAAGTAAAATCCAGAGGCATCTGATTAAAAAATGCTGCTTAAATTTCTGCATTCTTCTTTCTTTTTTTCTTTTTTTAATAACATTTATTTTTTAAAACTTAACAAGTGCATATAATAGGAAACTGAAAAACACAAGAAGCAGAGAACAAAGTCATCCATAACCACAACAGTTTAGTTTGACATGTCCTAAGTCCCCTGTGTATCTACACAACTAAGCTTCCATATTTGTGTAATTAAGATCATAAAGTTATGAGTCATGCTTTTTCACACATCATGAATATTTACCACTTCAAAGTCTCAAAACTATGAGTATTCTGATAACCAAGAACACACTACACCAACTCAATCTGGAAAGGAAAAAATGCAATCCTGCCTTTCTTGGCAACAAAAATTTTATCAAAGACAAAAAGAGCAACTGACCCCTAGATAAAGATATTGGCAAAGTTACAGTTAAAATACAGCATTCCCTTAATGCTCAATTAAAAATGAGACACAAAGCAAGAGTACACAAAATACAATGCTTCTAAGAGAATTCATTATGACCTGTACTTTTATTATATTATTTATTTATTTTCATACTTTTAAAATGCTAGCAAGGAAGCAAGTTTCCACTGAAATATTTTATATTCCTACAGTATTCCTTTGTAGATACCTTTTTGTTAAAATTCATTTTAACAAAATGAATACTTTATATTCCTACAATCAAGAGATGCACACACATTGATGGTTATCACCACATTGTAGCTATGAACACATCCACATACTTGTGCATCCCTCCCCCCATCCTCCCTCCTGGCCTTCTGCTGCCAGCCCAATAATCAAGTCCTGACATCCATTTCTGAGATGTCTTAACAATTCCATGTCCAAGTTGCCTCTTTTTTATCAGTTGTGAACAGAAAGATATTTACAAGTTGGTTAACTTACTAGTTCTACTGTTTATCATACATTGTCACCTCAGGACATCTAAAAAGCTCAAAATGTTGCAAAATAATGAACCTTGTCCACAATAAACACGGGTACTTTACAAAAATGCACACACAGACCTATGGTTATAACCTAAAACTTTCTTTTAGATATAGATACTAGTAAAGAGTCCTTCCCTTCACCCTTCCTCTTTCCCCCTCCACCATTTCAATGAAGAAATACAGGGCAGTCCTTAAAAACTAACAAAAGGGCATTTATAAAGGGACTATTTTACTACCTCTACTTTTAATATACTTCGGGTATTAAGACTTGTTTACCCTTGAATACATGGCAATCTTAAACTGCACATATGTAACAATGGTTAGACAGTCTGAATTTTGAAGACTCGTGGGCACAGAATCCCTCTCCATACTTTCTTCCCCTCCCCCTATAGTCAGCACATTCTCCAAGTTTAACAATTCTAGTCCCCAAATACAATCATCCCTGTGAATTAACAGGAAAAAAGATACTTAAAGATATTACTTTAACTTTTATTTTTTTAACATATGTGGTGTACTTTCAAACATCTAGGAAGACCAGATATTTCGAATAAGGATTTAAGTTTGTCCACTATACACATAATAGCATTGAATAAACTGCAAAAAGAGGCTATAATCTGAATGTGTCTTCTAATCAGAAAGGAACATTCTGGCCTAGAACTCTTCCTCTTCTCATCTCAATCAACCCTCATGGACAAGAATAATAAGCATCTATAATGCTTAGAGGGTATTTTAACAATTTCACTTCCTCAAGTTTTCAGAAATCTTTCCTAGGAAATTAATACAAACTGTATACAATAAATATGTTTATTATCTACTCCTTGTCATACACTGGCAACCTCTGTAACATCTAGGAAGACAAGATGTTGTAGTTAGGATGTTTGTCCTTCATATACACTATATACACAGCTAAGTAAAACAAAATGCACAGGCACATGGGAAGATTGTTAATTTTGCCTAAGTATAAACATAAAGTATAAAGCCCTTTGTACTTTCTTCTCCTCCCTCCCTGAACCAGCACAAACATAATAATGTGTACCGTTCAGAGGTGGCTCAATCATTTTGATTATCCCATTTCCAAAACACAGCATTTAAAATGAACTTTAACAAAAAGGTATCTACAAAATGTGTTATTTACTACCTCTACTTTTAACATACTTTGTGCACTTCCAAACATCTAGAAAGGCTAGATGTTTCAAAAAAAGAACTTAAATTTGTCCATTATATACATAGTAGTGTTAAATAAACTACACACATGTAACAATGGTTATATCTGAAAGTGTCTTCTATGTAGGAACATTCTAGTTTGGAACCCTTCTCTCTATTCCTCCTATCTACCATCAACATGTGTCACTTAGATATGATTTCACAATTTCACTTCCAAAAGTCCTTACTGGAAGACAGCCTTTCAATAAATTTTAACACAAAGTGTACAAAATGTGTTCATTTACTAACTCTACTTTTGTCATATATTGGCAACCTCTTTAATATCTAGAGACTAGATATTATAAATTAGGACCCATTTGTCCAGTATATTCACAATATATACAGTAAAGTTAAATGAAATGCACATAACATATCAAGCAAAGGATTAAGCTAAAATATTCTATTATATGCTAGCAAAACATCTTTTTGCAATTACTTTCCTCCCACCTCCCTCAACCCAGTGAACAAGCATAGAGAACTGTTGAGAGAGGTGGTTTAACAATTCCATTTCCAAAGACAATATTTCCTGTCAGGTCTTAAAAGCTATTTACAAGAAGCATTATTCTACTACTTCTATTTTTAAATGCATCAAGCACTTCTAAATGTTTAGAAAAGCTAGATATTTCATATAAGAACTTACTTGTCCACTACGTACACAGCGCTGTTATAATTACACAGTCATAACAATGGTTATAATCTGAGGTATCTTCTAAAAATGACCATATTGGCCTGAACCATTCCCACTCCCTCCCTCCTCTTCACTACCAACCCAGCAGACAAGTACAAGCATGTGTAATACTTAGAGGTGGAACAAATTCATATCCAAAAATCATTTACACAAGATAAGCTTTCCCATGGATTTCAACAGAAAGTATACAAAATGTGCTAATTTTACTAATTACTTTGTCAGACACTGGCAACTCTTTTAATATCTAGAAACTAGATATTGCAATTTTAGGACTTATTTGTCCATTATATACAATATATACAGCAAAACAAAATGCACATAACATATAAAAGTGGTTTTATATGAAAATGTCCAAATATGAATACATCATCACATTACCTTTTGTAATCTTTCCCTCCCACCTCCTCCAAACCACTCAACAAATACAGACTATGGTATACTGTTCACAGAGGTGGATTAACAGTTCCATTCCCTAAATTCCTATGAATTTTAGTAAAAAGTTATTTACAAAAGTGAAAAGTGATATTTTACTAGCTCTACATTTAACATATGTTGGGGACTTCTAAACATCTAGATGAACTAGATGTGTGATGGACCAGTCGTCCCTGGATTACGCACCAGGTTTGGACAGCAGAGGAGGACGCAAGAAAAAGAGAAGAGACGAAGTTGGGGTTGGGAGGCTTGCCCAAGCCACAAGTCCCGTTTATTAATCACACTAAGCTTATATGCAGGTATTACTGCAACTGTTCAACTGAAACCAGGAAGGTAAGCTAGCTGCAGGGAACAAGGCATGGCACACTCTCTGCTTTCCATGCTTCTTGGGCTACGGGCTAAACACACTGGGCTGACTCCCTATACACAGTGTCTGGTCCGGGTCCACCTGGCACTAGGGCTGGCCTTGCCAAAAGCCCTTTCTGCTAGCTGGGCCTTGCCAAGCAGACTAGCAGTCCCTAACATGTCCCCCATTTTTATTTCTTAATCGCTTGGCATGCAGTTCTACTCGTACTTGTTGGAGGGCTTGGCAGCCCGCTTGGATGGTGACTGGCAAGAGAACAGAAAGAAGACAGATTACAACCCCTAGCCCGACCCAAAACCACAGTGCTGCCCCCCAACTCTCCCCTGATATTGCCTGTTGAACCCCACCCATGAAGCACCAAGCCAATTCCTTAGCTGAAAGCACTATTTGTCCATTATATACAATATATACAGCAAAACAAAATGCACATAACATACAAAAGTGGTTTTATATGAAAATGTCCAAATATGAATACATCATCATATTACCTTTTGCAATCTTTCCCTCCCACCTCCTCCAAACCACTGAACAAATATAGACTATGGTATACTGTTCACAGAGGTGGATTAACAATTCCATTCCCTAAATTCTTATGAATTTTAGTCAAAAGTTATTTACAAAAGTGATATTTTACTAGCTCTACATTTAACATACGTTGGGCACTTCTAAACATCTAGATGAACTAGATGTTTCAAATAAGGACTTAATCTGTCCACTATATACACAGCAGTTTTGAATAAACTGCACACATGTAACAATTATAATCTGAAAGTGTCTTTAAAATATGAACACTGTAGCCTAAGACCACCCCTTCCCTTCTACCAACCATGTGGGCGATAATGCTCAAATTTTCGGAAGACAATCTTTCCTAGGAATTTTAACACAAATATACAAAATGTATTAGTTTACTAACTCTACTTTTGTCATACACTGGCAACCTCCTTTTAACATCTAGAAAGGCTAGATGTTGTAAAGTAGGACTCATTTGTCCATTATATACATTATATATACAGCTAAGTTAAACAAAATGCATGAACATAAGGGATAATGGTTGATCTTGCCTCACTTAAACACACACTGGCTAGAGCTCTTTGCACTTCCTTCTCCCTTGAACCAGTGCACAAAGTGTACAACTGTTCAAAGGGGTGGTTTGGTCATTCCCAAAAATAACAGTATTTGATATGAATTTTAAAAAGATATTTACTAAAATGTACTTTTACTACCTCTACTTTTATCAGGCACTTCAGAACATGTAGAAAGATCAGTATTTTAAAAAAGTACTTAGCATTGTCAACTACTGTATACAGTAGTGAGGAATAAAATGCACACATTAAAACAATGCTTATGTTATGAAAATATCTTCTAGATATGACCAGTTTGGCATAGAGCCTTTTCTTCCTCCTCAAGGACGTCTACTCCAGTCCTCTTAACCTACTGAACAAATGTGGATGTGTGTTGCTCTTGACATCGGGTATTGCTTCTAGAGGTAGCTAACAATTCCGTTTCAAAGTCATTTCTAGAAGACATTTCTTTAGACTTTTTTTTTTTTAATGGGCATTTGAAAGACGTGTAATTTTCTAACTCCACTTTATCATACATTATCAACCTTTTTATATCTAGAAGGCCTAGATGTAGCAGTTTTCTTATGAAAGGTTAGGGGGAAAGTTGAGGGCAGCTTTTTCATATTATATACACAGGCCTTCTAAAATGGCCAGTAATCTTCCCAAAGGGTGGTGGGCATTTCCTATTAGCTATGTCCTTCTGCCATTTCTGTCTTCCGAAATCAAGGTCTATAGCAGAAGGAAGATCAACCGCCCGATGGCCCGCTCACAGTTCCACCCGTCGCCAACTGGGGCTCTGTTCGCCTTCCGACCTGTTTAAGGCTCTTGTCCACGTTGTCAGGAGTAGGTGATAGCTCATCCAATTGGGATGATCTGTTAGGGAAGAGCCACTCCGGGTACCGCATCCACAAGTTCCAAGGCCTAAGAGTAGGTGAGCTGGTATCCATGTAGATGAGCCTTCCCAGGACCTTGAAGGCCCTAGGGGCGTCCTCTGCATTCCAGTGGCCGCCATTCTTCTCACCCCACCACACCCAAAGCTCAACGGCAGATGTCCTCATCCTTGTCCTCCTCCGGGGCTAAGGGAGAGGCCCCGCAGGGGTGGCCCTGGTAACATAGCAGACTGCAGGGGAGGATGCAGGCTCAGAAGCCACCATCATCAGGCCTCGGAGATGGGGGTGGGGGGAAGACGTTCTCTGCTGTTTCAAAGCCTGGGCCTGGCGGGTGTTAAAATATGAACACTGTAGCCTAAGACCACCCCTTCCCTTCTACCAACCATGTGGGCGATAATGCTCAAATTTTCGGAAGACAATCAAAGCCTGGGCCCGGCGGGTGGGCAGACACAGGGAGAGATCTGCGTCTTTGCAGGGTAGAGTCTACTATTGTCCCCGGGCCCTCCCGCTCACCCCCCGGCTGGAGGCCGGGGCCCTGGAGGGCCCCGGAAGGTCTGGAGGATCTCAGAGAAGGCCATGCTCCGCTTCTCACCACGATCTCTGCGGAACTCTGCTTTTGTTTTGTGTGTGTGTGTGTGTGTGTGTGTGCACGCGCGCGTGCATATGCGCGCGCTCAAGAGGGGGTGCACCTGCTTTCGTTTTTAAGGTTCTAACTTCTTAAACTGATCTGCGCAGAGGGAATAGAAGCGAGAGAAATAATGCAAGCCAGGTGGCCAGGTACAGACCCAATCCAATTTTTAATTATTTTTGTTATTATTTGAAAGGGACTATGATCTTCTCTATCTGGCAATATACCATAGGAACCAAAATGGACAAACTATTGGCATCAAGTGGTTGAAATTTTCTTGACCAATATCTAAATACCCTTAAATGCGACCCCCATTAAAGGAGTGTGGGGACTACAGATATCAGTCCTGACAAAAAGGCATAGCTTTTCAAAAATTTCAGTTTATATCTTTAAATAGTTTTGGATGAAATATGATTAATAAGGAGGGAAATTATGGAAAAAGAAGGTAGGAATTTTTTTCTTGATCAATTAATTTAGATTTCCTTTCTTTCTTTCTTTCTTTCTTTCTTTCTTTCTTTCTTTCTTTCTTTCTTTCTTTCTTTCAAAAGCCAGTTGTTTCTCTTACTAACTTATCATGCAAACATTTTTTCTTAGGGAATTGAAGGCAGAATTCCACTTCTGAGGAATAGAAGACTGAGGATTCATTTTACTATTTAAAGAAATAACTCTTTTTATGAGTATAAAAATAATCCATATCCATTATAAAAATTAAGAAACCAGAATAAGAACTCCACGAGGAAAGGAATTTGTTTTATTCAGTTGTATTCTCAGTACTTGGTGCAGTGCTGGGCACAGGTTTCAACATGATGTGATCTCAAAACCAATATGAATAAAAGAGTAAGTTACATTCATGTGATACATCATTCACAAAGGTTTAAACACACGAAACAGTACTATGTATTTTTAGTAAAAGTCTTAAAAATTAAACTGGAAGATTTACTACTGAATTCACCCAAGTGGCTGTCTTTAGGAAAAGAGAAGAAAGGGCCTGGGAAATGAACAAGATGGTCTTCCGTAAGAGAGCAGACAGAAGCCTCAGAATTTGGGGGATGGGGCTCAGTGGAGCACAGCCATTTTCCTGAGAGATACCTAGTTTCTTAATAGGTAAATAGCTATGGGCATTTCAGACACCAAGAAAATGAGAGGGGCTTTGACCATAGGATGGTGTTGAAAAGCTTACAGGGCTGCAGTGAGATCCTGCTAGTGGCCAGGACTGTGACACCATATTCACTGTGTCAAAGCCCACAGTTGGGGATTTAAAAATAAGGTGGCAGCCATTAAGCTGGAGAGAGCCACCCACTCTGAAAGAGAACAGAAGCACCCCGCCAGCAGGCCATGGGGTTGGGTGTGTAAGAAGGTGCCATGTGGTTCTGAATTAAAAGCTGAGAAACACCACAACACAGGCAAAACCTCCCCAGTCAAGTATGCATGAATGGGAGCTCTGGTAAAGCTGAAGGGTGCCTGGGAAACAAGAAGCCACCGACTTCTATTTTCCTAGAGGAAGACTACCTCTGGCTTGTCTGTTCTGAAACGAGCCTGATTAGTCAGAACTATATGTTTTCTGGGTGTTTTAAAGGGAGTGGGACTTAACAGCAAAAACCCACTATTAATCTAAACCTGCATAACCTTTAAATAACCAATTCCTTTCCTTTTCACCAAGTTTTGGTATTAAGAGTTAGGCTTTTGGGGGCAGGCAATTGAGTCCCTCATAAGTAAATAGCCCGTAGGTTCTGCTTTACTATCACCTTATCTGGAATGTTTTTTCTTGGATTGCAAAACTTGACGCAATAACAAAATGTTAATATTTATTAAATATGGATGGGAAGTGCAAAATAAGTAGAGAAAAGAAATAATTTCACATTACATTAAAATCACAATAGTTTGCAAAACCTTCTTTAATTGCTTTATAATTAATCTGGCCTGGGAAAAAAGTAGAAAGAACTTAGTAGTGTCAAAAGATGAGGAACGGTGAGGGAGAGAAACCTTCCTCCTGGGGCCTAAGAGCCACTGGCTTTGAATCTAATTCACTGTAAACTCTTCATATGTGTGAGCAACAACATTGTGTGGGCGTCACTTTGGAGATGAAGTCCTAAATGAAGGCTCCTCTAGGACAGCTGTGTTGCACCAGCTGTTGCTTGGCAACCAGATGTAAAGTCCCCAAAGGCCCCTGTGTGGGGGCCAGATAAACAATGTGGGCCCCAGAGAATTTCCTCCACGAAAAGCGCCCCTCTCTAAACTAGGTCAAAACAAGTTCTTGGGGCCTATTCTGTAGTTTGGAGCTCCCCAAATTTAGTACCCTAGAATATTTAAAAATGATTTCTAAGTGGTTTTAGTTCCATTTTGGATGTGTCTATGGATCATGTGCTTTGTACTCTGTCCCCCAACAAAATTACTCTCTCTAAAAATAGCTGAGAGAGTGGGATATTCTATCTGTGTGTGTGTGTGTGTGTGTGTGTGTGTATGTGTGTGTTACTTTTGATTCTGGAGTGGGAGACAGTTTTGAGGAAGCTGAGGAACTGACTGAGTGGTTTTCATATGTGCCAACTATGTTGACTTGTAATTAGTGACCAAGTAGAGTGTTGGGTGCTCCTGGAAGGCAGAAGTTGTCATGAACATGATCTGGCTCTGCAGGGTACAACCAGGATTTAAAGATTAGGAATCAAGGAAATAGTAGAACTGGTTCATCTTGATGTCAAGTTTGAGTGATAGATAGTGGGACTACAATTTTGGAATATTATTCCAAGGTTAATTTATGGGAATATTGTAGATTTGTGAATAATTCAGAAATCTAGGAGCCTTGAAGTAAATTTAAAAGTAATTGTGAGAATCATGTCTTGTAGGTTCCTTTTATGCATCTTCTCAGACATATCTATTTAGAAGGAAAAATTGGGAGCTGCTTGATTCCTTCCCTTTCATCTATCCTGATTTTTGTTGGGGGGTGGAGGAGGCTACAGAATTGGTTGGTCATCATACCTGCATAATTAAGCTGCAATTCAAGATATTCTCTGAAGAGAATTAGCTCTTCAGAGGCATAATGTGACATCTACTTTGCACAATCAAAATATTCCCTTGCTGAGCTGAATGCCCTTTTAATGTTTTGGGGGCATGAAACAATACTTTATCTGCTTCTGTACACACACAATAAAAGGGCTTTAAGAGAGTTTCTCAACTGAAGGTATGAACCAGAGAACAATTAAAAACAAACTATGCCCATTGCTCTCCCACCCAAAATGTCTTTTTTGAGCCTGCCCAGAAGCAGAAAGAGAAGGAGGCATATCTACACGTTTATCTGGGGTTTGGAAGCTGGTGAGAGGGTTGGATTGTAAGTGAACTTTGCACTGGGATTTCATATTGAAGTGCTTGCATCTGTGCCACCTGTTGATGGCATGATTGGAGCATTAGTCCTGGCTCAGCCTCTGCACCATTGATAACTCTGCTTAACATCACCCCAGGGGAGGCTTTATTGGAAACCCAGTCACTTTGCTTCGGCAATGGTGTACATTGGTGCCCCATTCAACCCTTTTTTTCTGACATTAGCACATTTGAATAGGCCACCAGTGAAGCCATTCAGTGAGAACATGCAAGGGGTTTCTGGGTGGCCTAGGGCTGAGCTGAGAATTCTTGTTAATGGACTGAGAGACTTAGCCTATTGAGGTACATGAACTCAGTGACCAAAGAAAAGTGAGACAAAGATGTCCCTCACAGGAACATGTAGGTCAAAGTGGACAAAGGCAGACACAGACCAGTCAAGCTATTTGATTACTGAGCTGAAAAGGGAACCTGGATCCCTGTGGGGGGCAGTGTGACTGATTTGACAGAAATCTTAAAAATGCCTGCACTTTCTGAGAACAAGGCATTTACCAGAATTGCAGGTGGTATGTGAAGTTATTTTTAAAATGTTTTTTGCTTCCACTTGTCTTTGTGGTCATTTCCTATTTGTCAGTGCTTAGAAAAGGCCCCAAATAACTAGAGTGAAAGAAAGGGTCACAAAATTGAACTAGAAAAAGCATGCTGAAAAGTGAAAGGTGATCGTGGGCAATGTTCCCCAAACCACTGGTGCACTGGACTATTTTCAGGCTCTTAAAGGAGCAAAAAACATGTTTTGGGAACCAGAACTGTTACATCTTTAGGATTATAACTTTAATACATTACTGTAATTTAAAAACCTTTTTACTCTAAGATATAGGATTAAAAATACAGATCTTTGAAAGTTTGCAAAAAGATAAAGGAAAAGAACTGAAAAAAGTTAAGGAATCATTTTGTGTATATCTATCAATATGGTCAATAATAGCATGTGACTAGACAAAAAAAAAAAAAAAAAAAAAAGGAGGTTGAGACTCCTAAAAGTGGTAAATTGTGGCCAGGTGTCTGTCTAGTAAGGTTTGTTATGCAGAATTAATTCAGTGCTGTCTTTGTCTTTCAGGTACAGGAAAGGGGAGCACCTTTACAAATAGAAATTTATGTCCACTTTTACTGCTTTTAGGCAGAAAGAGGGAGGGCAGAGAACTTTTTCTGCCTTATTTAATTGCCTTCAGCTAAAAATAATTCTTATGCCAATGTGGCATATTTTAAAAAATTTAATTTTATTATTGTTGTATTACATCCATCCCCCTTTTACTCCTCTCTGTCCCCTTCCCCACCCACCCACTCCCCCACAAAGTCAATCCCACTTGTTGTCCTTGTCCATGGTTCTTCCATACTAGGTTCTTGTCTAAACTGCATCCTTTCTTTGCCTCTTCCTCTGCCTCAATGTGGCATATTTTGATGGTGGCATATTCTGGACCCTTTCACTAGGAAAACAACTGAAGGCTCAAATTGAAGAGTTTCCAGAGGCAAGTTCTAGATAACACAGCTTTACCTATACATTACATGGACAGCAGGTGGGATTGACTTTGGGGGGGAATGGGTGGGTGGGGAAAGGGACAGAGGGGAGCAAAAAGGGGATGGATGTAATACAACAACAATAAAATTAAATTTAAAAATATTTTATTTATTTAATTTTAGAGAGAGAGGAAAGGAGAGTGAAAGAGAGGCAGAGAAACAACAATGTGTGGTTGCCTCTCGAACCCTGCCTCGAAACTGGGGATCTGGCCTGCCCAGGCTCTGACTGGGAATCAAACCAGTGACCCTGTGGTTTGTAGGCTGGTGCTCAATCCACTGAGCCACACCAGCCAGGACTACTTATACATTTTGAAGTAGCCTAAGGGAGAAATATGAGAAGTGGACATACCAAAACACAATTAAAGATTTCTTATTATAATGGTAGAAAGAGAATTGATTTTAGAAATATTAAAAAAGGCAAAGCTAGACTTTTTCAAAGGTTTGTTTTCAAGAAGTCAACTTTCTGTTATTCTTATCATTTACTTGAGCTTTAAAAAGTTGTCCCTAGCTGGTGGTACAGTGGATAAGGTGCCGGCCTGTGAACCCAAAGTTTGCTGGTTCAATTCCCCAGCCAGGGCACATAAATAGGTTGCAAACCAGGTTGCAAGCCAGGTGCATGGCTGGAGGCTGGTGAAAGGCAACCATACATTGATGTCTCTCTCCCTCTCTGCCTCTCTCACTTCCCCTCTCTGTAAAAATAATAAATAAAATCTTAAAAAAAAAAAAAAAAAAAGTTGGGGAAACATTTAACAAAAGTGTTACCAGATCTTGAATGCCAGGTTCTTGAGTCTCAATGTCATGAGCACTAAACTTAGTGCAAGGTCAAGCAAGGTCAAACAGATAGAGTTTATTGAAACTAGCTTGTACACAAGTCTACCAGAAAAAAGAAGTTGAGCTCCCTGAGGGCCTTGGGGTGGGTGTAAGTGTTGGGGATGAGGATAAAATCAGTTGTTCCTTGATTGTCATCTGGCAACAATTGATCCTAGGGTGATCACAGGTTGTTTTCTATGGTCAGTGGACTATTCAAAGGGTCTATAAAATAATGCCTGCACATATATTCTAGTTACCACCTAATTAACAAAACAATCATTTTGCAGAACATGGTGTTTAAAGAGGATGTTATCATTGTACACCCTTTAAGAATGGGGTGAGATTAATTTCAACTACAAAATTTTATTGAAAGCGAGGATCATCATCAGGCCTCTGAGATGGAGTTCTTTCGGTCAGGATGGAGCCTCTCTAGACATTAACCTTATACTATCTGTGAAATATCATAACAGAGATATCTATATAGCATGAAAATCAATTTTAGTAAATTCAACAATGGAAAAGGTACATAGAATTTCAAGGACTCTGAGTCAGTGGGTGGGACATGTATCCTTCCTCTTCCCTGCCTTAGTTTGCTATCTATCCCACCTAACTGAAAGTCACAAAAGTAGAAAGAAGTGAACCAGCTGGGCTGCATGGTCCCAGGAAACAAGTTGTAGAAGCAAAAGAAGGGCCCTTGGAGCTTAGGAAAAAGACAAAGAGGAAAGGGCATGGGTGTGCTCCAGGGGGAGAAAGGGTGTGCACTGGGTCCTCAGACCTAAGGGTTTTCATCGCCCCTCTAAAGGCAGGGGTCTTAGGGGTGGGGAGCATCTTACAGGATATTCCCCAGCTTTCCCAGGTGTGTCCTTTCAGAGTCATGATCACTACTGATTGGTTGGTGCTAGGGGAAGGGGTCATTAGTCATTGCATGTGGTCCTGATGTCAGCCATGGTGTCACTCCATCTGGTTTCGCTGCTTTTCTGGGCATGGAAGTGAAACATAGCTGTCTGACATATGGAAAAATTTGAGTGTTAAAAGGTTAAATAACTTGACAAAGTTAACTGGATATTAAGTGGGAAATTGGATAGTTTTTGCAAGTGGCATTGATATAGTAGTCAGTTAGACAGGAGCAGAGTAGGAACAATAAGCCTTGTATGGAAGGTAACCAGGGTGGAAAGCCCCAGGAACCTAGCAACAGGCGAGACTAGGGTGGGGCCTCTCCTAGCTTATTGCTAGTCAAGTAGGAAGCCCCCTGAGAAGAGAAACAGGGGAGGCAGAGGATAGCCTCAGACAACTCCCATACAAGCCCTTCCTAGTATGACCACTTCCTTAGGCATTAAACCCTCAAGACAATGAGGTTCTGACCTGCATTAAATAATCTTAAGAACAAAGCTTTGAGTCTGTTGATCACAGAGACAAAGTTTTGGTTAAATTAGAGATAACATCTAGGCCTCAGCTGTTTTTCAGCTGCAGGCTCAGACAAGCAGCTAGGACCCTCCTGGAGAAGCAAGGCTGACATCAGGACCAGCTGGGATGACTAATGACCCCCAGCCTAGAGGCTGACGAGTCAGTGGAGACCATGACCCTGATAAGACTCACCTGGAAAGCTGATGCATAGTCTATTGTAGGGGTGTCAAACTTATTTTCACCACATCAGCCTCAAGGTTGCCTTCAAAGGGCAGACTGTAATTTTAGGACTGTATAAATGTAACTACTCCTTGACAGTTAAGCAAAACAAGGTGCAGGGCCTAGGGCTCAGGGCCAGATAAAACAGGGTGGAGGCCAGGTTGGGCCCCCAGGTCTTGTCTTTGACACCTGTGGTCTATTGTGATCCTCTAGAGATCTCCAGACAAAGCCCCTGAAGGTGAAGGACTCAGTTTGCACTCACTTGCTCTTTTGAGCACAGCTATTTCCCACCCTCCTTCCCTTCTGTGCATTTCTTCGTAGTTCTTTCTCTTAAGTTCCAAGGGTCCTTTCTTTTGCCTCTGTAATTTATTTCTTCAATTACTATGACTACCTAAAAAAACTTTTGCTCATATTTGAGTTCTTTGGCTCTGAATTCTTTCCCAGCTGATTTCAAGAACTGAGGTTGCTGAACTGAGGGCCAACATCTAGTGCCGTTAGCCATTAGCCTTGTATTCCTGGGTACTATGAAGAAAGAAGACCCTCACAGTAATTAGATTATACTGACAGTAATTAGATTATACTGCACACTGAGTGCCCTTTCTCTTTATAATTTACTAATGGCACATGGTGCTTCTCAACAGTTCCAGGTCTCTAAGGGTACACCCAAAAGGGTACCTGGATATGTCAGACCACTGTGGCTATGACTAAGACTCAGCCACAGGTACTACTGTAGTAGGAGGATGGTGAGAGAGGTGTGTTCAGCATTTTGACCAAAGCCTGAATATTAGGAACTCATTCTTTAACATTGGTAGTTAGCTAAAATGCTCTTAATTCTCATAGTCTTATTATGCTGATTTCTTTTCCCGTAACAGGACTCTTTAGGGGTGGTCCTCAGTTTTAATGAGCCATTTTGCCTGGACTCTTTAATAACAGAGTTTGGTGAAAAGGACAGGTATTTTGTTTATTTGAGGGGGTATAAAGATTTATATTAAAGGTGCAATTATGCTGTCAAATCCCGCTCCCTTTATAAACACCCAAAATATACAGTCTTGCTGAATTAGGCTAGCTTTAAAATAGACAAGCAAAAAACAGGTAGTCTTTCAGAAACACAACAGTTCACCGTTTAGCATTCCAGTTATAAATTCAAAGTTCCCGACAGCTGCTGTACCCAATTAGGGGAGGATGTTGCGCACACTCCCCAACTCTTATACCACAGGTAATTCCCTATCTCTGCACAAACTGCCTGTCTCCCTTCCTCCCCTTTGCTCCCCACTTCTCAAACCAGGTGAATTCTCAGGCCATGGTCGTCCAGGGAATGTGTGTGTGTGGGGAGAGAGAGAGAGAGAGGGAGGGAGAGAGAGATCACATGCCTGCCACCCTATTTTAAGAAGCTATGATGTCGGCCTGTGACCGATGGATGCAGGGGCGGATGACCAATCTTGGCCACCTGTGAAATCTCACATAGCCCTGTAAATTTTTCTTCACCACTTTATGGTCAAAAACCTCCCCCATCTTCTTGGGGTAAGAGGTTTATCCAGTCATTTGCATAACCAAGACACTAGCTACCAGCTGTAGATTAGCAAAGTACCTCTCTCAGGAAAAATGGCTTACTTCAGTGTCCTACCCCCACCCCCAATTGCAAAGAGTGAGGGATTTTGGCTTTCTCCTACTCTGTAACATTCCCACATGTCCCAATTTCCTATATCATTCAGGTAGTCTACTTTCTAATTTGGTTTCTCTGGGACACAGATAAAAATATTCTCTAAATTGTGAAAGTCCAAATTTTTAAATAATGCAGTATTATAGTCATATTTCTGCTGTTTGGATAATTATTCTGCTTAAACCTCACCCAAACTTCTGGTTTAGGAAAATGCACCTTTACAATTTTCATCAAAGGAAGAAAAAGATGCATGAGATACAATTATATAGTTTGATCAAGTGAAGCACAAATCTGTTACCTTTTATGTTAACAATTGATGAGATTGAGGATATGCTATAGAAAAATATGGTACCTTGCTACATTGGATATTTTAAACTGAAGGAATTTGAGAAATGGCAGGAGCAGAAAAGACTTTCTGACCGCTTTCTGAAGCAGATCAGAAACCAGTTTGAGATGTGCCCTCACCATACCTGGAGGAAAAATGGAGCATCCTTATCTCTGATGACAAAGGGACATGGAGAAGAATCCAAACAAACAAGCTTTGCTGTTTCTTCCAGTTTACTATAATTTGCTCATACCCTTTGTTCCATTAATTTTTCTGTGACTTTCTCATCAACCCTAATATAAAAATGCTTAGTTTTAAACATTTCTTTGGGTCTTTGTTTTCTTTTGAACCTCCTGTGACCTAAGCTGGGTGGCTCAATGGGTTGGGGTGTCATCCTGTACACCAAAATTTTGCAGGTCAGGACATATATCTAGTTTTGTGGATTTGATCACTGGTTGGGGCACATATGGAAGGCAACTGATTGATGCTTCCCTCTCACTTAATACTTCTCTCTCCCTTTCTCTTTCTCCCTTCCCCTCTCTCTAAAACCTATAAAAACATATCCGCAGAAAAGTATTACAAAATAAGACAAAGCTCCCCAGGTGATTCCAATGTGAGGCCAGGGTTGAGAAGCACTGATCTAGCATAGCATACAGATGAAATATTATCATGTATCACATTTTACAAGGTTCTCTGGAAAATACAGAAATTAGACTTAAGACATGGTTCTTGTCTTTAAGGGACTTTTAATTTGGTGGAAAACATGCCACAAAAATGGTCACTACTCATAAAATGAGGTCACTCATTGTTAGTAAGTGATGTCACAGTTTTCATGGTGAGTGCTTACCAGAGAATGTGTAACATATAACGGAAACTAAATAGCTTGCAATTCCTATCCTTATACTTCCACGTAATAATAATGGCTCCCTTCTGTGTACTAGATAGATTATATACCTCATTTAATCTCCTCAACTGCTTATCAGTTAGATATTATTCTCATTTTACTGCAGAAAACTAAAGCTTGGGGATATTGTTATTTGTCTAAGGTCTGAGAAATAGACTATGAACATAGGTCTGTTGGGAACTGACATCCATGCCCTCTAGCCATTCAGTTACACCATCTGGTCTTGGTAGGTGCTTGCTCAGGTGAAGTTAGAATGAGCTGCGTGTCACAGAATGTTTAACGTTTTAATATATTTATATTTCTTATTTTTTAAATGGTGTATCTTGAAAACTTCCAAAATCACAGAAAACTTGAAAGAATAATACACTAAATGCTGTATAACCTTTATTTACAATAATAATCAATTGTTAATATTTTACTATTGTATATCTGCTTTATTTTGCTCTCTATTTACATGGTATATGTATCTTTCATTGTTTCTGTTGTTGAGCCATTTGAAAGAAAGTTGCTGACATCATGATAGTTCACCCAGTGAACATACTTCAGTGTTTGCCTAAACATACTTCAGTGCTTGCCTAAACATCTCCTGTTCTAGTTGTTGGCTTAGTTTGTTTTTTTCAAATTTGTTAGTTGATAGTTTGTTAGTTTGATAGTTGTGAGTTTGTTATCATTTCACTGTTCATAGTTTTGATTTTCTTCTTTCTCTTAAAGGTGTTCCTTTAACACTTCATACAATAAGGGCTTGGAGATGACGTATTCCTTTAACTTTACCTTGTCTGGAAAGCACTTTATCTGCCTTTCCATTCTAAATAATAGCTTTGCTGGGTGGAGTAATGTTGGTTGTAAGTCCTTGTTTTCCATCACTTTGAATACTTCTTGCCAGTCTATTCTGCCCGCAAAGTTTCTTTTGAAAAAATCAGCTGACAGTCTAATGGAAACTCATTTGTAGGTAACTGTCTTCTTTTCTCTTGCTGCTTTTAAGATTCTGTCTTTATCTTTACCCTTTAACATTTTAATTATGATGTGTTTTGGTATGGTCCTCTTTGGGTCTATCTTGTTTGGGACTCTTCATGCTTCCTGTACTTGTATGCCAATTTCCCTTACCAAATTAGGGAAGTTTTCCTTCATTATTTTTTCACATATGTTTTCAACTTCTTGTTCTTTATCTTCTCCCTCTGGCACCACTATGATTCAGATGTTGGTACATTTAAAATTGTCCCAGAGGTTTCTAATCCTCTTCTCATTTTTTTCCCAATTCTTGTTTCCTCATTCTGTAATGGTTGACTAGTTCTTTCTTATGTTCCGAATCATTGATTTGAACCCCATTTTCCTTCCTTTTACTGTGGGTTCTGTGTGGATTTTTCTTCAACACTTAGTGTAGCCTTCAATTTTTCCCTTATGTGTTTGCTCTACTCAATTATTTCTGTGAATGTCATTATCACCAGTGTTTTGAACTCTGCATCTGTTAAGCTGGCTATCTTCTCCTCACTTAGGTTTCCCTCTGAAGCCTTGATTTGCTCCCTTTTTTGGGCCATGCCTCTCTGTCTTGGATGAAGCCTTTCTTTCTGCCTTGTACATAGCTGTCTTCTCACAGTGTTCTTAATGGCATCTTCTCTGTGCTATGTAGAGAAAGAGAACCCTTTGGTATCTCTTCCTCTGCTTCTTCCTATAAGGACCCTAGCCTTATAGGATTAGATCCCTAACTTTATAACCTCATATAAACTTAATTATCTCCTTAAAGATCCTATTTTCAAATACAAAGATTGGGAATTAGGGCTTTAACATATGAATTTTGGGTGAAACATTAAAAAAATTATTCTATTTATTGATTATGCTATTTCAGTTATACCAATTTTTCCCACTTTAATCCCCCTCTACCCAGCACCCCCTACTCCCTTAGGCAATCACCACACAATTGTCATGTCCATGGGTCATGGTTATAAGTTCTTTGGCTACTCCATTTCCTATACTGTACTTTATATCCCCATTGCTACTCTGTAACTAGCTATTTGTACTTCTTAATCCCTTCACCTCTTCAGTCATTCTCCTACATGCCCTCCACCCCAATCTGGTAACCATCAAAATGCTTTCTGTATCCAAGATCTGTCTTTGTTCTTCTAGTTTGCCTAGTGTGTTTTTTAGATTCAATTGTTGATATACATGTATTTATTGCCATTTTTGTTCATAGTTTTGATATTTTTCTTAAATGTGTCCCTTTAACATTTCATATAATAATGAACTCCTTTAGTTTTTTTCTTGCCTGAGAAGCTCTTTATCTGCTCTTTGATTCTAAATGATAGCTTTGCTGGGTGGAGCAATCTTAGGTGTAGGTTCTTGCCTTTTCATGATTTTAAATATTTCTTGCCAATCCCTTGAGCCTGCAAGTTACTTTTGAGAAATCAGCTGACTGTCCTATAAAATCTCTTCTGTAGGTAACTAATTTTTCTCTTGCTACTTTTAAGATTCTCTCTTTTTCTTCAACATTTTGGCATTTTAATTATGATATGTCTTGGAGTGGGCCTTTTTGCGTCCATCTTGTTTGGTTCTTTCTGTGCTTCCTAGACTTGCATGTCTATTTTGTTCACCAAATTAGGAAAGTTTTCCTTCATTATTTTTTCAAGTAGATTTCCAATTTCTTGCTTTTTCTCTACTCCTTCTGGCCCCCTATGACATGAATGTTGGACCCCTTAAAGTTGTCCCAGAGGCTGCTTATACTATCCTCATTTTTTTGGATTCTTTTTCTCTTCTTGCTGTTCTGATTGATTGTTTTTGCCTTTTATGTTCTAAATCATTGATTTGAAACTTGGCTTTATTTACTCTACTATTGTTTCCCTGTAAATTATTTTTTAATTTCAATTAATGAGTCCTTTATTTCTGCCTGGATCTTTTTTTATGCTGTTGAGATCCTCACTAAGTTACTTAAGCACCCTTATAACCAGTGTTTTGAACTCTGCATCTGATAGATTGCTTATCTTTATTTTGTTTAGTTATTTTTCTGCCATTTTGATCTTTTCTTTCATTTGGGCCATATTTCTTTGTCTCTTCATTTTGGCAGTCTCCCTGTGTTTGTTTCCACATATTAGGTAGAATTGTTATGATTCCATGTCTTAGTATTGTGGTCTAATGTAGTAGGTGTCCTGTATTGTCCCATGGCACAGCCTCACCTATCACCCAAGCTGGGTATTCAAGGTGTGCCCTTTGTGTGGGATGAGTACACCCTCCTCTTGTATGGTTGGTGTTGGTAGACCAATTAGAGGGATTTGTCCTGGCTGGTGGCACAGTGGATAAGGCACCAGCCTGCGAACCCAAAGATCGCTGGTTTGATTCCCCAGCCAGGGCACATAACCAGATTGCAGGTCAGGTCTCCAGCCAGGTCCGTAGCTGAATGTAGGTGAAAGGCAACCATATACTAATGTCTCTCTCCCTCTCTGGCTCTCTCCCTGCCCCTCTCTCTAAAAATAATAGACAAAATCTTAAAGAAAAAATTAGAGGGATTTACCTAGGCCAGTCAGCTGCATGGACTGGCTGTGACCACTGACCACCAACCTCAGCCTTCCATGGAAGATTGGCTGTGCAGGGCCAGGGTGGTGGTAATCTGAAGTGGTTTATAGCTATCCACTGGGTGCACAGGCCTTGGAGTTTCTTGGTTGTGCAGGCCAAGGTCAGCTCTTTGTGAGCTATAGAGCAATCTGAGATGCTGCTACTTGTGCTGGGCATGGAGATTCCCAGGTGAAGCCAAGCTGTGAAGCTAGGTTGGCTATTGATAATGCCAGGCTTGGGGCCACTTAACAAGAGGTATGGGGGCTGCGGGCTCACTGAGGCAGCTGTTGCTTGTTTGAGAAGATTTGGGAAGTGCGAAGCTTGAGCCAAAACCAGTCATTTATATAAATAAGCTACTGTTAACAGCTGTAAGTTGGGCGGGATGAAGCCTTAGGGACCTCCAGGGTGGGCAAACAGTGTTAGCCAGGTTAATGGAGTCTCAGAAATGGCACCTGCCTGCCAGCTCTGGGTTCTGCCTGCCTTTTGGTCTGGGAGAAAGCTGTCCCCCAGCTCTCACCTTGATGCCAGACACTTCAGTTCCTCCCCGTATGTCACTGGTGCCTTTCAAGCTGCTACCCCAATGCTGGAGCTCAGAGGGAGTGAGTCTGAGTAAGTTCATGTATGAGTTCTTTAAGTGGAACTCTTTGGGACTCCAGAGTTTTCTTCTATTGACTCAATCCCTTCTATTTTTTTTCAGCCAGAAGTTATGGGGACTTATCTTCCTGACACTGGGGGCACTTAGACTTCTCATTGCCAAGATAATCCTCCCAAATATTTATCTACCACACATACAATAGGACCAGCCCATTCCATGTCTGTGCCCCTCTTACCAGTCTGGATAGATGTGGTTTCCTTAATTTCATAGCTGTCAAACTTCCATTCAACTTGATTTGTGTCTGTTCTGAGTGATGGTTGTTCTATAATTTAGCTGTAACTTTGTTGTGGTTGTATGAGGAGGTGAGGTGTGTTTATCTATGCTACTATCTTGACTCGTAGTCTCTGGTGGGACAACTTAATCTGTAACAGTTGGTATTCTGTAAAGTAGAGCTTCCTCCTTTAATTTTCCCTTTCTCTCCTGATCCTTATCCCAATCATTTCAGGATGTCCAAGGAAACCTGGCTTCTTTTAGTGAGAGATGCTATTTGGAAGCACTCTCTCTATGGTTGCAATTACTTGCTGTGATTACCTTACAAATCTGTTATTTTTAATATAGTTCTCCATAATATAGCAACAGAAACAGTACTAATAAAAATTTTATTGAATTAGAGACTGGCTCTTCAGTCTCTACAATCAGGCAATTAGTAAGCATTTGAAAAGTGGCCTGGAATATACCTAGTAAATACTGATGAATAAATGAATGAAAGACCTTAAATTATGGGGTTCATTTTGCTTGGTCTGCTACGAAGATCTTCTAACCAAGTGAATTTGTGAGGCTGTAGTGAGTGAAGGAGATTGGGATCAGTCCTTATATTTTATCTACATTTTCAGTCTGTAGCTCCCTTTCTTGTTATTGAGAAAAATCCAGATTCCCATTTCCTGATCCTCTGTCAACTCTTACGGTTGTTTCAGGAGTTGATTCTGTGAAGCCTCTAACTTCTCTCCTGTGGTTCTAGTCTATCCCTTCAGATTTCTAGGGGGATGAGATAACTTATCTTAAAAAGAATGCTTGAAAAAAAAGTTTTATTTTTTTCCCTAGTTTTACAAAACAGCTAGTTAAGGAATGCTTTTTTCCCACAGATGAAGAAAATCCAGTTAAAATGAACCCAGAAATACAGATTTCAGAGCCCTTGAGACTCTCATATATTTAATATCTATTCTGAGGAACTAGGATTCAGTCACAACCACTCTTTTGAGGATCTGTTTACTGTCAAATAATAATTGGATTTTGATATAGCAGTTCATTTTGGGGCAGGTTGGGGAGGGGATTACAAAGTAACACACAAAATGTAAGTGACATTTGATTTTTGTTGTTGTTGTTGTTTGTCTCCTTTTCCTGGATCTTTACAGATACTGGGCATAAAACCCCTCTCTCCCACAGTGGTCTTAGAAAACAAGGCATACACTTCAACTACTTCTGTTGTGAATAATCCATTGAAGCCAAACAGTATTATGCTAGATTTATGAGTGTTCACACAAAGGTCATATCCTTACATATCTCTTTGAATTTGTGGGACGCATATGGTGTGCCACTTCTATAGAAGAAATATTTTCATTTTAGAATTCAACTTTTGTAACCTTTGGCAACATGTAGTATCAATGGCTCTTTGTTGTTCAAAAAAAAAGTAAAACTGTAAGCTATCCCCAAGGATATGCAGGGCGTTGCTATAGCGACAGAATCTGCCTCCCAGCACCACAAGAGAAGCTGTGAATAAAAGATGGTGTTCTAAGGACAACAGAATAGAAGGGATTGTTTCGATCCTTCTAATACCTGAAATTTGCTGTTATTTTGTTAAATGCAAAATAAAAATCTTGGGAAAAGGCCCAGTTCACAAAAGAATGACTTTCTATATTGTACTTCAAATGTTACAAGGAAAAATGCATTCTTTTTGAATAGAGTCAGCCTATGGCAAGAAGACCAAGGAAAGACCAAAATATTTGATTTGTGTATTTTTTTTCCTTTAGATGAAATACTCAAAGACAAATATGTTACTCAGACATACCAAAATTCTGACCCCAAATAGTGTTACAGTTTCACATTTAAACATAAGCGCACTTTTGCATAAAAATTAGGGCAAAACAAAGTACTCAAATTTCATCTTGCATTGTCTATTCTAAATTTAATTATTTCATGTACAGTACTTTGGTCATTGAGTTCTAGTTCCTAATGGCTTCACTGTAGCTGGCTATTTACCTGCCAACTTAGCCATGTTTTATGACACTGGGTATTTTGGGACCCAAATCTTAAGATGATAGCTAATAGTTTCAGATGACATAGAAATAAATGAACTTTGAATCTCTCCCTCTCTCTCCCTACACACACACACACATACTATATGAGTATCTTTCCACATGTATCTTTATATCATGTTTAGTTTTTAAGAAAATTTTTTGCGTGTGTGAAGTTATTGGTAAATTGTTATTCAGAGAAGGGGTAAAGAACCCATCCCTCTGTAAATGATTATTTTTAATATATTAAGAGCGAAATGAAATTATTATTGCTAGAGATATGACTAGCAGAGCAAAGGGATTGCTATGGACTGAATTGTGTTCCCTGCTACCTCCAACTTCATACATTGAAACTTCAACCTTGAATATGGTTGTGTTTGGAGAGAGGACTTTTATGGAAATAATTAAAGGTAAATGAGGTCATAATGGTATAACCCTGATTCCACAGGATTAGTGTCCTTCTAAGAAGAAAGAGACCAGAGCTTTCCCTTTCTTTGTGTGCCCACACACCAATGAAAGGCCATGTGATCACATAGTAGGAAGGCAGCCATCTATAAGCAAGGAAAAGAGGAGAGGTCTCACCAAAAACAAACCCTGCTGGGATCCTGATCTCAAATTTCTGACCAACAGAACTGTGATGAAATGAATTTTTATCATTTAAATCATTCAGCCCATGGCATTTTGTATGGCAGCCCAAGAAGACTAATATAGCGATTTAAACATTTAGAATGATTAATTCCTAAATTTTCCTTTCAGAGTCAAAGTTTAGCTTCTCTTTGTAGGGAACAGGTATGTACATAATCTCAAAAATTTTCTAGGACTTTCCCTTTGCTACTGTTATCTTGGCAACTTTATACAATGGGGATCTAAATGTTACAAATTATTATGTTTTTAAAAATACTACTTGGCTGTGATACCTAGAACATAGGACTTTATGTCTTAGATACAATAATTTTCCCACTGAATTTATGAAGTAAATACGATTGTGGGAGCTTAATAGAAAGGTAGCATTTTGTTTTTCAGCCTGATCTTAATTTAGGTGTGGATAGATGACATTTGGGAAAGATGAACTAATAGATTATATGTTAGTACTAATCTTAAAAGAATAAACTCTGGATAACCACTGTCAAAATTTTAGAGACTTCATTTTTTCTTGTTAAGAGTTTTCTTCTTGGATCTCCCCGTAATTCAAGGGCTTCAGAGATTTTAGTTAAAGAATCTATTCAGTTGAGTTGGTTCTATGACTTGGTTGTTTCTCCTACTCTTGAAAGTAAGCAGTACACTAAAATGTTAATAATGGTTGGTGAGAGCACAGATTGGAATATGGATGATTTTTTTCTCCTTACTTTTCCATTCATTTTGTGAATTTTGTGTAATAAGCACTTACTACTTTCATAAAGGAAAATGATAAAGTTTAAAAATACCAGATATTAGAAGAACTTGTAAAAAAACCTATCTTCTTTCATGAGGAGTTTTAAGTGGTTTACATTAAGACAGTTATACAATAAAGCTAGATAAGCAAGGAATCAGAACTGTAAAGATGTAGAAAGAAGAGGTAAATACTCTAACCATGAGATTTAATGTAGTTATGGTAACTAAACATTAAATTAGGTCTTAGCTTTCTGACAGTTGAGAAAAAAAATAGTTGATTAGAAAATTCTCATTATCTGATCAAGAGAAAATATACCAATACCTTGTACAAGAACATTTTTTTCCTTGATAAACTCCCAAATGGAACTTGTCATATTATGTTCTTATGTGTGTGAAACAATAAAAGAATATTTTTTAATACTTGTAAACACAGAGAAAATATCTGGAAGATACACAGGAAACTATTGATGGTAAGATAAAGTCATTAACACTTGCCTGCTTAGCATACACTTTCTCCTTCCGTTGATGGCATTGATGACAATGTCCCTCCTCCTCAAGGAAATTGCTCCTCTTCTATTTTAGCCATGAGTTAGTTTCAGGGTACTGCCAACTGTAGTATTTTTCTTACATAAAGCAAGCCAGTTAGAACATGTCCCTGGGATTTTTCTAAGAAAGAAAAAAATATTCCTTTTCCTGTTAGATGGCATTGATTCAAGGATATATATGATTCCAGGTCACATGAAGCTGTGTTCTCCACCACCTGAGAAAACTTAAGAGAACAACTCTGACATGCGTGTAGAATTAGAGATAGGAAGTTCACACTCCAGGTCCATTCCCTGGGGCTCTGGGTACTGCCCTAGTTTCAGCTTGGTTGTTTTGATGCCCTGCCCTATCCTAGTGGCCTTCAAATTCCTCTCTTCATTGAAGTTCCTTCAAACTACACATCTTGTCACTTGCAAAGGCAAGAACTTTGACTATTTGAATACACCTGGAAATTAGAATTGTGTGAGCAGAAAGAGAGGGAAATGGGAACTTTTATGTTGCTTGAAATTTATTTTTATAATAAGCATATATTACATTTACAATAAAAATAGGAAAAAAACCCCAAGAGCATTTCATCATAAAAAGTGTATTAAAGGACATTAAACAATATAGAAGACAGTTTCAGAAATGCACTAGGTCTTTATTCATGTGTCTGTTTTCTTATAATGGGCTTTGCCAAAGTCTGAGACTAGGACTGAAATGGTACTCAGTGAAGAAACTAAGTTCATGTGGTGCTCTATATTTATGCTAGAATAGACTGCAGAATTCTTAGAGGAGTGGCTAGAGAACAAATCTCACATAGGCTATCACCTTATTGACCTAAGGGACTTTGACAATTCCCAGGTGGCCTTTTCTGACAGAAGTAAATGTGCACATACTGCTAAAAGCACAGCGAAATGCTTTGGATTGCAGATGGTAGAGGTGACGTTATTTTATGAAAGAAGATATGTTCTTCTTATGTTCTGTCTGAAATGAAAGATCACCTCATTGCAAGTGGAGATAGATCACTGAGGTTCCTGAAGGGGGCAGATCTTCCAGGGGCAACTTCAGGTCTCCTCAAGTCCTTCTAAGTATTTTACTGAGACCATAGGGAAGCTTAGGATGGATGCAGCACATCACAGGGGAAAAAGTGACTTGAACTTTACACTCTTCCAATGTGATGCACTGACTCTATAATCTTAGCAGGCTCTTAATTCTGTGTTCCTTTTGAACAGCTATAATTCTAGAGATACAACTTTTTTTTTTGGACTAATCTGTTTGGAAAGACTTCAAAGTCAGTATGTCTGAAACTGAACTCATTATATCTCCCTAAAAACCTGCTTGCATTTCTTTATTCCCTCTCTGGTTTAAGAATATCTCATTTTTGTACCCAGTTACTCAAGCCAGTAATTTAGGAGTCATTTTAAATTCTTCCCTTTCCCTACCTACCCATATACAATTGCCCCCCTCTTAAATATTTATAGATTTTTGTCTTCTCCTCTTCACTTCCACAACCTGTTTTTGGTTTTGCCCTAATTCTTTCTCATAGGACTAATTCATTAATTAGTTCAACAAGTATTTATTGAGCATGTATCATATGCCAAGCATTGTGTTCAGTTCAGAGGGTTCAGTGGTGAACAAAACCAACAGACCCCAATTTTAGAAGCTTATAATCTAGGGAGTTCCTGCAATGCATTCTCAACTACTGTCCCTGCCCCTAGCATAGATGCTTAGTCTCTGAGCTTGAGCTCTTTCTAAAATACAAATACAAATCTGATTTCAATGAATTGTTTTCAGGATAAAATACAAACTCTTCAGCCTGGCATACAAGTCTGGCTACTGCCTCTGTCTTCAGACTTTTTTTTTCTTTTTCATTTTTCACTATTGTGCACAAAGAGTGACTCATCCTCCAAAGCCACTGTTAAAAATTAGTGTCATTTTTAGACCAGACTTCATAGTAGGGTCAAATCATGATATGGTCTTTATTTATTAAAAAGCTATGCAGAAAAAAAATAGACTTTTGCCTCTCCATTTAAAAAGTTGACATTCAGTTCCTTGATCCAGAAAGTAATGGATTCAGGTATTTGACTTGGAAATCCCTTTGCTCTTTGTTAAGTACTCTCTTAAAAATAAAAGAGGACTTGCAGATAAATTATTAGGGCTCAGAAGAGAATTTATCATTATCTTATATTGAACATAAGTCAATATACATAAAAATAGAAACTATAAACAGCAATGTTATTTGTAAGAGCAACAAAAACTTCAAGATACTGAAAATGTATTTGACAAAAGACATGTAAGGCCTTATATGAGCTAATTATAAAACTTTACTAAAGGATATAAAATAGACTTAAATAAATAGCATGTAATAATTTTATGGATAAAAAGACTAAATATTGATGTAATTTCTCCATTCTCCTCAAGTGAATCCTTAAAGTCAATTTATTCTAATAAAAATTCCAAGAATTTTTTTTTTATCTTGAAATTTGACAAGTTGAAACTAAAATTTCCCTGGATAATAAAGTGCCAAGAGGAGACAAAATAATTCAAAGAATTAATTGGGGGAGGATTATACTATTGGGTAACAAGATTTAATGTTAAATGATAACAATTAAAACAGTGTGATACTAGCATAGGATAGGCAATGAGACCACATATACATACATATAGGATATTGGTATATAACAGAGGTAGCAACATAATCAAAAGGAAAGTATAGATCTTCTTAAAAATGATACTGGGACAACAAGCTACCTATATTGGAAGATAATTGGATATTTATTTCACGCAACACACGCAATTAAATCTCTAAAATGAATTAAAGACCTAAAGAGAGAACAAAATCTTGGGGATATCTTTAATTCCTGTGTTAAGAAATAATTTCTTACATTAACCATACAAATTGAGTAGAAAATGCATATATTAAACCATACTAAAACTTGTATGCAAAAGGCATGTGCCCTGAGTAGGAATGGGTGAGCCCTCAGTTCACAGGCCAGTGCTTAATCCACTGAGTCACACCACACACCAGCTAGGGCCAAACGTATTTTTCTTTTTCTTTTATATTTGAAAGATAATTTTGCTGGGTGTATAACACAAAATCGGAAGTTACTTTCTGTTTGTACCTCAATCATATTGTTTAATTCTCTTTTTTTCCCTATTGACAAGTCAGCTAATTGTCTTATTGATTCTTCTTTAAGGGTTATATCTTTTTCTTCTCTGGCTACTTTTAAGATGTTCTCTTTGACCTTCACTTTAAGCCGTTTTGTATGATGCATTTAAGTGTAGTTTTCATATTTATCCTGCTTGGGTTTAGAGAGTATCTTTAGTTTATGGATTGAGATCTGTTGTCCATTTAAACAAATTCTCATCTAGCTTCTACATCATTCTTTTTTACCTTTTCTCTGAAATTTCAGTTATGCAGATATAAGCCATTTTTACCATGTTCTATAATACATATCTCTTGTTCTCTTTTTTGAATTTTCACTTTTTTTCTTCATATTCTAGTCTTTAGATTTTCTATTCATCTGTCTTTCAGGTTATTAATTTCTTCTTTTGCATCTAATATGCCCTTAACTTTATTTTTTATTTTCAGCAACTGTTTAAAAAATTTCATTTGCCTGATCAAAATCTCCATCTTGTCATATAGCTTATTGAAATATTAATCAAAATTATTTTAAAGTGTATTTCTGATAGCTCCAATATCTGGGTCACTTTTGGTCTACTGTTTATTTTGTTTTCTTTTTCTTTTTCTTTTTTTTGCTTCTTGGGTTCTGTTCATTTATTTATATTTCTTGGCATGCTTAGTAATTTTAAAAATAATTGATGATACACTTTGTAAAAGAAAAATTGTAATGGTTGTGAACGATGTTATCCTGTTCCAGAGGGATGTTAGTTTGTTTTTTCAATGGTAAGTAGTCATCTTAGTCCAGTCAGGGAGGAAGATGAGTCAAGGCTGCATTTAAATCTTTGCGAGAGCTAATCTATTTCTCTTCTGCTTTACTGCAAAGGTATAGCCTTTGAGGGAGGAGGATTCAGAACTGAAAGCCTGGGATATCTATCAGATGATCTCTTCCTTGGTAGGCCTTGAACTTCAATTTTTATCTCTCCAACACCAAAAGACAGCTAACCTGTTTGGCTTAGATTGAGCCTTGTTTTTTTTTTTTCCTTTTAAATATATCTTATTTATTTTGCAATTTTCCCCCCATTGCCCCCCTCCACCCAGTGCCCCATTTCCTCTGGCAATGCCCCACCCTAGTTCATATCTGTGTGTCATGCATGTAAGTTCTTTGACTTCTCCATTTCCTTTATTCTTCTTAACATCCTCCTGCCTAGTCTGTAACCACCAATGTTTCTTTTTCTTTTCACATCCAGACAATTCACCATTTAATTACTGCCTTCTGTCAGCTTCTCAAATCATATTAATACAAAGTTTTCTTTTCATTATTTAAAAATGCCTATGCTAATTCATTTGTTTAACTCAAAGTACCCTGTTTCCCTTTCCACATTTTATGTTACAATTCCATTTTCTTATTGGTTTTGCATAATTTTTGAAATTATACTAAAACTTCCTGCAAGGTCAGGTATCTGATATGATGTTTCTAGTGAAAGATACTATTAGGTGCTTTTGTTGTAATCACCTGTGCAGAAAAGATTAGTAATTAAAAGGTAACCTGCCACACATATATGATCAATTAACATTTTTATTTTTTATAAAAGATTTTATTCATTATTTTTAGAGGGAAGGGAAGGGAGGGAGGAAGAAAGGGAGAGAAATATCAGTGTGTGGTTGCCCTTCACCTACCTCCAGCTGGAGACATGGCTAGAGACCTGGCTTGCAACCAGAGTATATGCCCTGACTAGGAATCAAACCAGTGACCCTTGGGTTCACAGGCCAGCGCCTATCCACTGAGTCACACCAGTCAGGGCTTTATTTTTGTTTTTAAAAATAATCAATAACTTATTTTTTTGAGTAGTTTTACAGAAAAAAAAATTGAGTAAAATTATCAGTTGACTTAAAAACAAAGATACAAAGGTAATGCAGTGGAAAAAGAATATTCTTTTAAACAAATTGTGCTGGAACAACTTGGTACTTGCTTACACAAAAATTAACCTCCATTCAAGCTTTATACCATATACAAATATAAACTCAAAATGAATCATAGACCTAAATATAAAATAAACCTATAAAATGTATAGGAGGAAATAGCTGAAAGCCTTTGTGACCATGGGTTAGGTACATGGCTTAAATACAAAAATAAAGATTGATAAGTTAGTCCTTGTCAAAATTAAGAACCCTTCTTCAAAAGACACTGTGAAGAGAATGAAAGGACTGGGAGAAGACATTTGCAAACCACATATCTGATAAATAACTCATTTTCAAAATATACAAAGAACTCTGAAAATACAATAATAAAAAAGAAGTCAGTTTTAAAAATTGGGTAGAATTTTTGAATAGCCACTTCAGCAAAGAAGATATATGATGACAAATAAGCACTTGAAAAAATTCTCAACATCATTAGTTGTTAGGGAAATGTAAATAAAAACCACAATGGAACACTCCCACATATTAATTAAAATGGCCAGCATTAAAAGGATTGACTGGAAAAAAAAAAAAAAGGGATTGACCACACTGAGTGCTGGTGAGGATATGGAGCAATTGGAACGCTCACACAGCTTTTGGGAATGGAAAATGACACAAACACTTTGGAAAACAGACATACACCTACTCTTAAGACATAGTTATTCCACTCCTAGGCTTTTACTCAAAAAAAAAAAAAAAAAAAAAAAAAAGCATATATCCATACAGAGACTTGCACACTAGTGTTCATAACAGCTTTATTCATAATAGCCATAAGAATTGACAATTTAAATGTATATCAAGAGGTGAATGGATGAACTGTTGCACATTAAAAACAATGGAATACTATTTAGCAATAAACAGGAATTAACTATTGTTACAAAGACAACGTAGATACTCCTGAAAATAATTATGAATTAAAAGAAGACAAACTAAAAAATGAGAACATACTGTTTAAGTCCATTGTTATAAAGTTCCAGAACATACAAACTGAACTGTAGTGATAGAGAGCAGTTTACTGGTTGCCTGAGGCCAATGTGTGGCAGGAATAGGAAGGAAGGATTATAATGGGGCAGGAAGAAATGTTTGAAATGTTCATGGGTGATAGTTTTACCTGTGTATACATGTGTTTAAAAAACTTTGTACACTTTAAATATGTGCAGTATATTTAATATCAATTATACCTCAATAAAAATGTCACAAGAGGGTGATCTAGACATTTATGTCTTGACTATCTTTTAGTGGTTTTAAGAGAAAAAACAAACAACCCAAAGTTAAATGAGAAATTCTGTCTTTGAAGAGTTAGAAGTTTTCATTTGAAAATGCTCTACTAGCATGAAGTATTTTTTGCCTCTTCTCATTTGGAAATATAAAATGATGACTAAACTACTCAACATGCATGCCAAATTGAAGTTGATTAACCTTTGACCTTTACACATCATTTAATGAGGCAGCATGCATGCTGGCATGAGGAAACTCTGTCAAAAATGCTGAGTTTGAGCTGATTCCTTTCTTGGAGCTCTTTGTTCTGCTCCCAGCCCACCTAATTTGACTCTTGTCATGTTCATGCAAGGCTGGGGGCTTTATGTGAATCCCAATCAGTCACAGTTGTTGGCAGAAGCAGCCTGGTGGAGAATGATAGTGTGGTTTGTTCATGTATAAAAAGATGTATGTGATCACCAGAAAATAAAATTTCCTTTTGTCTCTGGTGATTCCAATTTAGCAATTATTATGGTATTTGAAGGAAATGTCAGTGTAGTGATTTTGTTTAGATTATTTTGTATCTTGATGAGCTCAGAAAAGAGAGTGGATGCCGAGATAGGTGGTATGTGATAGAGAGCTGACTGAATTTTCCATGCTGTACACAAAGACTGAAAACAAATTGCCCACAGATTGAAATAATTTCCATGGGTTCACAAATGTCAATGACATCTTTCAGAATTGGTTTCCTTTCATGATGTTGTCCAGCTATGAAAACGAGCCTTGCATAAAACGTATTTAGAGCCTTCAGAGGACAACCTGGAGCTCTTGGTGATGTGTCATCTGTTTATATTATTTACCTCTATCACTATTATTACTGGGATCATTGATATCATTATTAAACACTTATTGATTGTCCTGTGCAGGGATTTTAAAAACCTACCAAAACTAAACATTTAAAATAATGTGAAGTTTAAATACTCCCTTTATACAGTTTTGTTTAATCATGTGCCAGGTCTGTATATGATGAAACATTTGTAATTCTTACATAACCAATGGAAATTTCTAAAAATGAGCTTTTAAAATCAATATGGTACCACAGTTCATGTGAGGTTAAAGCAAATCCTTCTAGAATCTTCTTATTCTTATTATATATAGTTGCCTAAGGGATTATGAAGGCTTTTCAAATAGAGACACTAATTTGGACCTTAATTTCCTAGAAACCACTTGTTAATCTGGGAGAGGCCATGATGATTTTCTTATTCATTAGTATGATCAAGAATAGAAAATATAAACTCAGAGAGAAAGAACCACTCTGTCATCTACCTCACATCTTTTAGCAGGTATGCATTTATTTTTGGCATGCATTAATTCAATAATACTTACCAGTAGCTACTTTCTAGAAATACATATAGGTAAAACGCAATTACTTTGGTGAGAATATGACAGCACAGAGGTATTATCTAGGTATTATGAGAGGCACAGAGGAGGTTCCTAAGTTCACATTGAAGAAGGTAGTGGTGCTCAGAAAAGGCTTTCTGGAGGAAGTGATACCTCAGTGAAGATCTGAATGATGAGGAAGACTTAACAAAGCAAAGGGAGAAAGGAGGTAGAGGAAGGTCAGAGCAGAGGTCAGCACACATGAAAGCTCAAAGGAGAGAGAGTGATCATGGAACTTTCATAGAACTAAGCATAGTTCAGTATGGGTGGGGTGCAGAATAAACGGAGGAGTTCTGAGGCATGTGATGACTGGGGAGGTAAGCAAGGGCCAGAGCAAAGCCTAACATACACGATCAATGGCCTAACGTACAAAGTTGTTTAAACACAGGATTTACTTGTTTAGAAATGACTTAATATTGTCTGATAAGGAAAAAAATAGATCCAAAAGCTGATTATTGCAAAATATTATATTGCAAAATATTATAATGGATATTTGTTAAATGTATCAATGTTAGTAAATGTTTTGTGATTTGTTTAGTTTTTTTGAGATATGTAATTTGGGAAGTTTTTATTATATTTTATTGTCATATGCCTTAAAACTCATATTCATGTGTGAATATATGATTTAGAATTTAAAACCACAGGCTGTAGGCTACTTTGCCTGGAGGTGGAAAGATGCCTCTTCTATTTCACTAAACTAAGAGAAAAAAATTGTTATGCACAAAACACATTTAGTATGTTCTAAAAATTACAGGTTCCATGAAAACCATCTAAAATGGAAGTAGAAGGAAGACTCCTGTAACACTTATTCATAATTTGAGTTGGGTTTGTCTTTTTATGAATTGGTAAGGAAAGCCAATGTATTTGAGAAATGGAAATTAGGGCTAGAAGCCTCGGCATTTTGAGGTCAAGTTTTTCTACATAACTATGTGTGAATCATTGTATGAAGTAGTTAATTCATAAAATCAATAAATATTTATGAGTGCAAACTACATGCCAAACTACATGGTGCCAGAAGACTGAATGTATGAGGCAAATTCAGCCCTTGCCCTCATGGAGCATGTGGTCAGTTTGTGAGGAAGAGACCATTGACCAATTAGTAAGTGGCACGCAGGGATGATAGAATGTTCTCATAGCCCGTGCACAACTTCCTGACACCTGAGCAATAATGTGCTTCAGTGCACAGTAGAGGAGGGTGGTTTGGATAACTCTCTTCAGTCTTTGAAGAATCCCTGGAAATTCTCCAATCTATTTTTATGTCCAATGAACTTCTTTTGTTGCTTTTCTTTTTTCTTCTTACAATGTTTTCTTTCTTTTTAAAATTGATATATTATTGTTGTATTACAATTTCATTTTCCCCCCCTCATTGCTTTTCCCTATATCCCCCTCCCATCTTTCACAGTCAATCCCCAAATCCTTGTTCATGTCCATGGATCTTACACATTAGCTCCTCATCTAAACCCTACCCTATCCTACTCCTTCTCCCCTCTCTCTTTCTCTCTCCCCCTGCTTCCCCTCCAGTCACAGTCATTTTGCTCTCCCCCACCAATGTCTCTGATTTCCTTCTGCTTGTCTGTTTGTTTATCATTAGTCTCCTTATTAGGTGAGATCATATGATATTTGTCTTTTGCTGCCTGACTTATTTCACTAAGCAAAATATTCTTCATTTCCAACCATGCTGTTGCAAAAGGTAGGAGGTCCTTCTTTTTTTATGCTATGTAGTACTCCATTGTGTAAATGTACCACAGTTTTTGATCCATTCATCCACTGATGGGCACTTACACTGTTTCTAGTACTTGGTTATTATGAATAGTGCTGCTATGAACATAAGGGTGCATAGGTTCTTCTAGTCCATATTCAGTTATCAACAGCTTAACCTTTACTGATCTGGCTTCAAAAGTCAATCCTGACTTTTGAATAAATATATTTTAAAAATTATATATATATACATATGTATATGTGTATATACGTATATACGTATGGCTCTTTGATGGGAATAGAATAATCATAGGTGATCAAAGGTCATGAAGGTAACTTATTTTAATTTGAGTTTATTTGGTAATGAGATTTGTTAGAGGCTAAATCTAGATCTGAAAAGGCAAAACTATGGCACTACATAGTATATTTTCATCAATACTTTAATTATGTGTGTTTTTTTTTTAACTACTGGAAACAAAATAATCTTCTGTCTAAAGTCCTTCTAATACACCACCAAGAAGTTTGCTTCTTGGAGCTCTCTGATTAAAAAAGTCATATCTAGCCAAAAGGTATGTATTATTGATACACTCCAAGGAAAAATATGTATTTTACAAAATTTGGCTTCTATAAGCTGCATGTCTGAACAGCTAATCTCTTCCAAAGAGAGAAAACTGTATTTCGTATGATTATGGACCCTAACAATCTAAATCCATTTGCCCACTGCTGTTAGTGAATGACTCATGGAAATGGATTAAAAAAAAAAAAAAAGGGCATATACAATGAAGTCAGTCTTAAATGCTTCTAAGGCTTAATTAGTGGAACATTATAGGTACATGGGAAAGCCCTGGCGGTAGGTTCTCTATTATGTGCCGTGCCTGATGGGCTTCAAACATGGTTTCTCCACTTTATGGAGAACCAGTGTATAAGGTGGGTCTGAGAATTGGCGGAAACCTCTCACTGTTCACATAAAGATGTAGGGACAGTATAGCTAATGGGTCCTGTTTGATTTAAAACATTATCACTTTTGCTTTCCATTTTGCGAAACCTGAAAAAGCGATTAAGTGGACAGAGCTTAGGGGGTCCCCAAGGCATAATGACAAATCACTGCTTTCTGACAGTATCATAGTTTCAGAGTATTTAATAATCCTATGTGACTCATATATGCCAAAGTTCTTGTATAACCTGAGAAATTATGATCTCAGAAACAGGAGCACAATCAGTTTTTATTTTATTACATTACTGGGCACCAGAGCTGTGGAAAACAGTTTTGCTGTTCTGGCTTTGCTGTTGGGAAGAGCTGAGTTTTATGTTACCACTTACTACCTATGAAATCCCTCTCTCCCTCCCTCCTTCCCTCCCTCCCTAAGCTTTGTTTCATCATCTGTAACCAGAAAAGTATCTGAAAGGGTGGTTGTGAGAATTAAATGGGATAGTGCAGGTAAAGAATAGGCTCTAGCACATAGATAGTGCTCAACAAATGTGATTTTGCTTTTGTCAGCCTGTTGGGTGCCTATGTGACCCTGAGGATCTTCCTTGTAAATTTGCTTGAGTTGTTCTTTTCAATACGAATTTGCCTGCCTGAAGATAAACGCTGTGGCAGATATTCACTTGTGTTCTCAGAGTAAGGGGTGCCCTAGGAGAGCAGAGTATGATGGAGAACACCATGGCCAGGGGTCAGAAGACTGGGTGCCCTGGTCCAGGTTTGGAACTAATTGTGTGACTTAAGCTTTTCTAGACTTTGTTTCTTAGCTCTCCAGTGCCTGGTACATAGGAACTTAGAAGTATTTATTGTCTAGATGAAGGACATAATCTGTGAAATGAAGTGATTGGGTGGAATAATCCAATTCAAACCCCTTTTCAGGGCTCCCATACCTAATGGAGAGGTGATTCCTCAGTGACTGGATATTGGCTATGACTGCTGTGCAGCGCTTTCTGTGGGGCATGTTCAGTTGATTTGATAGACATAGGCATCAGCTTGGGGTTGTGAGAATTCTGGTTTAAGAAAGTAGTGGCAGAGGAATAAAGAAATGGTCTTAACAGAAACTAAAGAAAGAACTAGGATACTCCCAATGACAATTAACCCTATTCTTTCTATTGCCTCCAGGGCATGGGCCTGTTATATTTTCTTGTCATTCTCTTTGGCTACTAAAAAGAATAGGACTGGGTCCTATCAAGCTCTACCTTATATGTTTATTTGAATCATTTGATAATTCTTTCCTCTGTTGCTTCAAAATAGCCCTTGGCATTTTAACCCAATTTCATAAAAGGCTTCAATGAGGGCAAGTACAGGGCAGAGAGACAGTAACATGATTTAAACTCATCGTTGACTCTTACGCATGGTTCTGAGCCCTTAAGGTTTTCAGGGATGATCAGACCACTTCTCTGCTCTTGGGGTTGGATGTAAGAGCAGTTCATGAGGAGTTGCTCTTAAACCCTTATGCCCACATGTACTTTGAGATGGGTTTCTTCCACATCCACCATATTAGAGTGTGTGAAGTTGCCAGGATCATCCACAGTATCTAAACTGTGGGTCCTTTCAGTCAGGGCAAGGATCAATAGGAGCGATCCACTGAAAAAGTAGGGCTTACAAGAAGAATAAAGAAGCCAGAATGAACCTTGGATTGGGTCTAGTGAGGTCAGCATTTTAAGGAAATAATCTTGTGGATACATACAGTATATATACAGGGTGCACGCAATGAAGTGACAAAATTTTAGTAAAATAAACAACATCACAAAAGTGTTATATTTTGAAATAACTTTACTCTTACATGTAAAACACAAACAGTCATTATCTTTTTAATTGTTCAAAAAAGTCTCCATTTGCTGCAATAATAGACTTGATTCAATTTCAGAATCTTGAGCATGCTTTCTTTTATTAACTATTCTTTATCCATGGACATCATAATGTTTCCTTTTTTTCTTTTTAAACATTTTATTTATTATTTTTTGAGAGAGGGTAAAGGAGAGAGGCAGAGAGGGAGAGAGACATCCATGTATGGTTGTCTTTCATCTGCCTCCAGCTATGGACCAGGCAGGAGACCTGACTTGTAACCCTGTTATGTGCCCTGGCTGGGAGTCAAACCAGCGACCTTTGGGTTCACAGGCTGGTGCCTTATCCACTGTGCCATCAGCCAGGGCTATAATGTTTTCAGTCATAACTTTTATAGCCTCTTTATTGGAATGAGTTTGTTTATTAACTTCTCTCTCACAAATACTCCATACATAATAGTCTAAATGATTTGCATCTGGTGAACTAGGCAGCCAGATTTCCTTTGATCAGAATTCAGGAACATTGATGCTGAGACATTCTTGTACCTTTTTGGCATTATGTGCTGGTGCACCATCTTGTTGGAAGATAAAACGAAGTCCATTTGTTAATTGCTTCATCCATGTTACAGCTACTTCTCTCAAAACGTCAAGGTAAACATCAGCAGTCACCTTCAAGCCTTGTGGAAAAAAATGTGTGGTCATGATATCTCCTTCATTGCTGACAACACCTAATACCATCACTGTAGCAGGAAATTTCATTTTTATGACAGTTGGGACTTCATTAAGATTCTCACAGAGCCACCTGTTGTTTCTTCTGTTGACTATTTGGTTCTGCTAAAACTTCTTTTCATTGGAGAAGAAAATCAGAGGGATTTTTTCTTTGGGATGTTTCCGTTTTGTTAGCAATTTCCTTGCTTTTTCAAAGTGCCTTTCCTTTGCTGTGTCATAAACTGGCCTGTTTTAAGAACATGAGATCTGTATCTTTAGCCATAATCTTGCAAACCATTGCATCTAACATTTGCAGTTCTCTTGCTATAGAGTTCATTGACTTTCCTGGATCTTCATTGATAGTCTCCTGGATTCTGTGTACAATATGTGGACTTGTGTGATCCTTCTGTACTTTATGCACTTTCCTTGTTGGTGTGGCAACATTAGGATCAGCATCATACACCCTCTTCACACTGTAAACTGTATATAAAGGGATGTTATTGAAGTCCACAATTTCCTTAGTTGTTTGCCTGCACGCAGTCCAGAAATTATGGTTGCTTTAACATTATATTCCTTTGACATGATGGTTGCTCTCAGAAGTTAATACGTTATATCTGAAACAATAATGTAAATTCATAACCTTAGAAACATGGTTTTTCAAAATTAATAAGAAAAACATGAAATAAGGAGATGGAACGTTATTGCCTGCACCCTGTACATATTTTTTTCTCTCCAATATATACATATATATTATTACCATACCATTTAAAGGGTTACTATGTATCAGGCACTATATAAACTCTTTAAATTCTCCTCCTCATTTAATCTTCAAAATACCTCATGAGGTAAATGCTGTATTTATTCTCATCTTAAAAATGAAGTAACTGAAACACGAAGAAAGTAAGCAGTTAGTTCAAGGTTACAAAGCAACTAGCAAAACTGGGATTTAAACTTGGACGATCTTGTTCCAGAGCCTGTGCTTTAGTACAGTTAAAAGTTACATATATGGTGGCTCAGTGGATAAAACACCAGCCTGCGAATCCAAAGATAGCTGGTTCGATTCCCAGTCAGGGTACATAACCAGGTTGCAAGCCAGGTCTCCAGCCAGGTCTGTGGCTGGAGGCAGGTGAAAGGCAACCATACATTGATGTCTCTCCCTCTCTGCCCTTCTCCCTTCCTTCCTTTCTGGAAATAATGAATAAGATCTAAAAAAAAAAAAAAAAAAAAAAAGGTTACATATATGTGCCCTGGCTGGGTAGCTCAGTTGGTTGGAACATCATCTCATACACCAAAAGGTTGTGGGTTTGATCCCTGGTCAGGGCACATACCTACGTTGTGGGTTCATAATCTCTGCTCCCCCATCCTTTCTTTCTTTCTCTAAAATCAATGAAAAATATATCCAACATATCCTTGGGTGAGGATTAAAAAATTAAAAAACTTATGTATATGTTATAATCTGATTGCCCTCAGCTCAGGCAACAAGGACAAAATCTTGCTCTGAATGATACAGGAATATATGGACCTCCATCAGAGCCAAAATAGACCTGGCAAAGACAGGTACTCTTAACAGCTATTTCTGAATCTTGAGTGCCCTAGATTGTCACTCTGGATTTCCGTTACAGGCGCAGTTGGCCTCCTAAGTTCATACTATGGTGATTCAAGCCAGCACCCTCCCAATTCTACTTTTCAATCCACTGCTTCTAGCTCCAATTGAAATGAGACCCTGCCACCCTATACCATTTAACTCCAGTGTAGGTGGAACGTCCACCCACATTTCAATAATTGCCTTGGTTTTGTAGAGGACACTATACTCAAATATATCTACTTTCTGCTCTCAGTCCCCCTTGGAGAAAACCAGAATTAATCAAAGTAATGCCTAGGTCCCCTATCCTGTTTGCATCTAGCTATGGCCATGTGACTAGTGCCTGCTGCTGGGGTGTGAGCAGATGACGGCCATCTCTGAGTCTGGGTTTTAAGAAACTGGGCATGTGCTCTTCCACATGTCCTTTTTCCTTCTGGAGAGCTAAAAGACAGAGGTGGTTGTGACCCACCCCACCCTTTCATTAAGCAGACACGGACAACATTCCATAATCTTTCTATTCAGAGTGTGGTTCACAGCCTGGCAGCCTGATGTCATCTGGGAGCTTGTTAGAATTGTAGAAACTCAGGTCTTAGTCCAGACCCCTAAATCAGAATTGCCATTCTTAGCAAGAGTTCTGGCTGATTCACATACACATTAAAGTTTGATGTACCAACAATAAAAAGATCCTGGTTCTCAAAGTGACAACTTGTAGTGTGGTTTTCCTGACAACCAGTCCTCTCATTTTGGGACTGTTATGTGAAAAAGAAATAAACTACTATAATGAGAGGTTTGTTGTACTGGCTTTTAGCCTTCATCCTAAGGAATGCAGTATTGTTAAATTGGTTTTCTAAGGACAAGACAACATATATTTAGAAAGCATATCATCGGGCCCTCACAGGAAATAAAATTCAACTGGGATGGTTGGAGTAAAGACATTTTAATAAAGGGAGGTGTGAGCAGGGTTAAGAATAGAGGGCAAATATAGGGTCCTCTTTTAAGAAGCCTGACAGTATAGGAGAGGAAACCAGTTGGTAACTAGAAATTAATAATGTGGGAGTTAGGAACCCAAACATATTAGTGGTCTGTGGGGTAGGAATCAGTGAAATATAAGTGACAGAGGTTAAAGGAAGATCAATGAGATCTTGAAGGAGGCAAGAGGCAAGCCATAAAAGTATGGCTTGTGAGGAGAGGGGTGTTAACTTCTCTGAGAAGGAGGGAAGGGAGGGACCAAGTGTGTGGATGTGGTTATTTTGTGACGTGTGGGTAACTACACATGGGGGAGCTCATGACTTCTCTGCGGAGCAGGAGACGGGCCTTGTGCTGAGAGCGAAGGGGCTGTTTCCTGTGCTAGTGGAGATCTGTGTGAATCAGGACGGGAAGACGGTGAATCCAAGAGGGGGAGGTCTGTGTCCCCTTTGAAAGTCTCTCCTGCTGTAAGTAAGTAAGTAAGTACTCTGCTTTGTTCCTGGGCACAAGGTGGTTAAATTCAAGAACTGCTGTGGTCTGGTAGGAAGTAATGGTTCAGGTGAGGAATCTTCTGTTAGACGCAATTTGGTAGAGAATTTCCTCAATATCAGAACTATCAGGTAACATGAGAAGCACCCAAATGTCAATGTCGTTTTCCTGTCCATCAGCAGGGCTGCACCCTGAACCTGGGGCTTGAGTCATGCATGTGCCAACCTGGTAGCTTTGAGAGATTGAGCCCCCATAGAATAGAACAGCCACTCCAGCCTCACTTTTTCAAGCCTCTGTTCAGAATCACATGTGGAAAATTTGTTTGAAAGATGCCATAACCAAAATTGTCTGCCAGAAATCCAGTGTATGATGGGCAGATGGCCTAGAAAAATGGGAACTTACCCTAGGGGTCTCAAGTTGTTTGCCACCTACTCTGCACACTCTGGTTGGGGTTGCTTGGGCCCCCGAGGTGGTGGCGATTTTATAATCATTTCCACATTAGCTGGCTTTGCTGGCCAAACCATCAGGCCAGCTGGTGGCTTCTCTTTGGCAGCTGTTTTAAGAAAAGGATTTTAAAAATAGAGACAATGGATTTTTTCATCCATGTTTGAATGGAGTTGGGGGTCTCTCTTCCAGTGATCAATTGTTTGTCCAGTTGAAAAGAAAAGTGAACAAGGACACTTAATTCTTAATCTCTCTGTAACTTCTGACTCCAAGTCCACAGGGTAAAAGGGTTCTGCTTTGTACTTGCTGCATGTGATCATTCTGAATAATTTTTATATTTATTTGTATATAAGCAGGGATGATTTTTGAAGCATTAACACTTTCACAAGTTTCATATAAGAAAAGACTTATAGAAACAATATAAACATGAATTACTAGACATCTAGTCACATAATGGTTTTTGACATGGCTACATTAAATAATTTTATATAAATTCTTGGCATCTTTTTAACTTCAAGAACTAAATGATCAGGTCAGAACTTTGTTCTGAATGTTGTTTCTTTTTAAAAGAAAATATAAACTTGATTATCTAATCATTTACTAAACTAAAAGAAGTAAATTAAGACTTAGTTAATAGAATAACTTACTGTTTTAGATTTTCTGTGTATTTCTGCCTAAGTAGTGCATTTGTTTTGTTTGTGAAAAATTAAATTTATTTTCTAGTTATAAGCAAACATATCCAAAAATAAGCATTCATGGAAAAAATGTTCATAGATATTGTTAAATGGAAAAGCAAATTATAATTTTTGTGGTATGATTCCTCAACTTAGGAAACAAAAAAGCAATAGATGCACAGACAAATACATAGGTACATTTGCACATATGTAGATATATTAAAAATGACATATATGCTGAGATTTAATTTCATTTTTAAAAATTAATTTATTGTTGTTGCATTACAGTTATCTCATTTTTTCCCCCATTGCTCTTCCCTGCTCCACCCACCCCCTTCCCTCTCCCACAGTGAATCCCTACCTTGTTGGCCATGTCCATGGGTCATTTATACTAGTTCCTTGACTAAACCTTTCATCTTCTTTCTCCCCTTCTCTCCTTTTCCAATCCCCTCTGGTCACTGTTAGTCTATTCCTTGTTTCCATAGCTCTGGTTCTATTTTGCTTATTTGTTTGTTTTGTTCATTAGTTCCTTGTATTAGGAGAGATCATATGGTATAATTTCACTTTTTATTTATTCCTTTTTGCATTTACTGTTTTTCTGGCTGGAAATACTTCTCATGTGTGGGCAGATGGGAGTGGGTTTTTGGAATAAACGACACTGTGCTTCTCAGATGAGAATAGAGACAGGTCTCTTGATGAAGCTGAAGTGCTCAGAGGTGTTGTGTTTTTCTCCAGGGGGCATATAATAATGCAAAATTGGAAGCCTGAAATAACTGAAGCCTATTTCTTCCCTAAACGTAAAACTATATGTAATGTTGTACATTCAACTTATTCCTGATTGTTAATAGTTTCAGTTTAAGGTTTAGATAAAATTTACTTAATTAGGAAAAATGATGAAAAGGAAAGGGAATTTCCAAGCAATTGACACAAAGAACAATTTGTTAACCTGTAGAACATGTAGTTGATTTAAGTCAAACAAGTTACACTTACTGCATTAACAGGTATCTGAATGATATGATGTTCAGGAAATAAGAATGGAGAATGCCCATGGAAGAAAAGAACGTACAGCACATATTCCACTGTGTGTCTCTGGCTCATCTTACACCCATTCCAAGTAAACATGTTTTGGGGTACGTTAACCTGTTGCAGAAGAGATGCCAAGTGCTAAACAGATCATGTATGTAATAACAGATTATTATAGTAAAGTCATCTTAGTACAGCCTAGGAGCCAATAGTGTCCGATTCCTGAAAACACACCCATGATGTAAAGCATGCCCCAAGGGAAGCTTGTGGTGAGCATTCTAGCCCAAAGCAATTTAATGAACAGAATTAGATTCTGGCTCATTTCCTTAGTGCCTGCGTGTCCAGTGCTCTCATCAACTACACTAGCTACATCTTTCAGTAGGGTACTTTGCTGAAGTGGAACCAGCATCCTGCGAAGTGCCAGGAAGATTGGTTTGGAGTATCCTGAAGTGGTTTGGGGGTCTCCAGAGACTCACAGGCATGGTACAGTTGCTCCTGTCAGGGTTTCCTTTGGCCTCCGTGGAAGGTTCTGAAGTGAGACTTTGTGCTAACCTTAGGCTTGGTTGCTAAGATAGCTTCCGCGTGCTATTGTGTGGGAAGAGAAGAGGAGGTTCAGCTCCAACGCTCACCTCTCAGCATGGGGAGAGGGACATGAGAAGGAGAGCAGAGGGCCTGGAGGAGGGAGATGAAGTAACGGAAGTACAAAGGCTGGAGATGATTCTGGAAAAGACTCTAGGTGCAGTCACTTCCAGGGCAGATGAGGCCATCATCAAGGAGAACTGCAAGCCAGAGAGCGCGCCATTTATTGAGTTCAGTTGTCTCAGCAGAGTGTAAAGAAATGAGAGGAATGGGAGATGAGGTAAAGATGCCAAGGTTTGCTACAATGAACTGGGGGAGCGTAAACTGGGGTGGAATGGGGTGACGTAAAATCAAAATGTCTTTGAATTTACAGGGTGAGCAATTACCCATACAACACAGGCTTCTAGAATTTTCTCTGTGATGATTTCTGCTCACTTACTTGACAAATTCTCATGCTATTGTGTTTTCTGTTTACCAGTATACAGGGCAAAGGGGGATGCTTTTTATAAGTGACACTCAAGTAAAGGAATGATGATTTTTTCTTCAAATTATCTAACAGCTTAATGCCATGGGATAGGGTGAAGAGCAGGGGCACAGGAAGACTGAACATCAGCCAGACTGGAGACTGTGCCTATCACAGAGATGCAGGTGTCACACCTGTGATAGAGGAGATGGCAGAAATGCTGTGGATTTATGCAGCTCACCCTCTCCTGGCAAGGGAACACTAGTTTGTGTACCACATCAGGCTTTGGGGTGATGTCATTCTGGGCTGAGGGGAACTCTGGGATGAAAGTACAGGGTGGATCGAGACCGGGGGTGTCAGTGGAGCCAAAAACGGAGGGTTTAATTAGAATCCTGAGAGCACAACCATAAAAGGGAGAAAAAGAGGATGTCAAACATTCTCCTAAGGATTGTAGCACTGCTCTGGGCAATTGCACAAGTTAGAGTAGACTTATCAGCAGATGTCTGGAGGAACCAGCGAGCATAATTTACTTCAGATGCTTAAGAAAAACAGCTGCAGAAAATCAATAAAGGGAATAGTGAGGAATCAGGATAGAGCAGGGAGGGATTTTTCAAAGAATCCTCCAAGCCCATGAGGCATTGGAAAAAGCTATTACATCTATTATGACAGGCTTGGTGATTTAAGATAAGTTCTACCCTTAGTGAATATAGCATGTAGTAATCTATGAACCGCAGGCTTGTAAAATTTCAGGGACTATATACTGTTTACTTAATTGCCTACACTCTGTAGTTAAAGAGAAGGGGTTCGTATCCTTACTTACTTTGTGCTTTTTGATGCTTTCACCTCCGTAATTCTTTGTGTGTTAAAATAAAATTTGTTTTAATTTTTTTAAAGACAGCAGCATCCTTGCCCTCCTAATGAGCTTTCCTAGTGGGTAGGAAAGAAAAGGCAACCTATGGCTATATTTTAGTCTAATGCCTTTGGAGAATATAAATAACAATTTGGCCAAAATATTATGAGAGCTCTTTCAGTAGTGTTTAATTCAAAGAATTAAAACAGGTGATTTTTCTAAGAGGAGTTTAGTTATACACTTTTGTATATAATTGATTATATTCTATGCATATTTATGTTACTATGAAAACCACTTTACTGTATAGTAAAATTATTAATATTTCTCAGTTTCTAGTTTCTATAGCTATAGGGCAAGATGGACATCTCATTTTTAGGGTGTACTTTTAAAGGTAATATTTGAACCTTTGTAGTACTCTTTTCATTGGTAGCTTGACTTTCCAAAATAAGGGTAAAAGCATATTGGTATATCATTTTTGCTCTTGCTTTTTTGCTTCCATTGTTTAAATCTCTTCCCAATATTATGAGAGTTTTCTAAGTTACTGAAAATAATAATCAGCTTTCCATGCAGCTGTAATATAGGCATGTGACCAGGACTTGGCTAATCAGATGCATGTACCCTGGGCTTTGAATTGGGAGAGAATAACAGAGAAGCAGGAAAAGTGAGATTCCTGTTTGTCAACATGACAGGGATATCAATAGCCACTTCACAGAACCAACAGGACAGCAGGGGCTCTGAATGCTAGGTAGTCTGTCACTGTGAGTTCTGGGTACATGTTTGTTTAGCTGTGGTTCTGGTGCCTGGTTTTCTTGTTTCTACTCATTTTCTGACCTTGGTCTTTTGTCTTCCCTGTGACTTTGTGAGTAACCCCAAGTCCTTCTAATGTGCCTTAAATCAGCCAGTCCATGTCTATTACTTACCACTGCATTTATTGTTTAGAAGGTTTACCCCATTCGATTAAGAGGAAACCAGGTTTTTTCCCTTTCAGTGCTGTGACTAACGAACAAGGTGTCCTTTAGTCCTGGTTTGCTAAGGACTAAGGGAGGGTCCTGGAACACAAAGGCAAGACCTTGTGTGTAGCTGGTCAGCCCTACTAAGTAGCCATGTGGCCTTAGACATGTTTCAAATATGCTGTATCTGCTTCTTCATCCATAAAATGGAGGCATACCTATGAATCAAATTTGATAGTTGATATGAAAGCACTTTGCAACATGTCAGGGCCATACAACAGCAGGGCAGCACTGAGACCTTCTAGAGAAGAGTCCTTAGTATGACTCCTTAGTCAGTATCACACTGTGGGCCCAGGACCACCTGCATGAGAATGACCTATTAAAATACATATTAAATGATAAAATACTTAAAAATGAAAATTCCTGAGCTCCACTTCAGACCTATTGAGCAAAAATTCCTGGGAGCCCCAATAATTTAAGTTTTTTTTTTTTAAAGATTTTATTCATTGTTTTCAGAGAGAAGGGCAGGGAGAAAAGAAGAAAGGGAGAGAAACATTACTGTATAGTTGCCTTTCACCTGCCTCCAGCTGGGGACCTGGCTAGAGACCTGGCTTGCAACCTGGCTATGTGACCTGACTGGGAATCGAACCAGCAACCTTTGTGTTGGCAGGCAAGCACCAATCAACTGAACCACACCAGCCAGGGCTAATTTGAATATTAAGAAGTTTTAAGATAATCCCAATCCACACTAAAACATGAAGATTGCTGTCTTAAAAGGAGAAAGAAGAGGGTGCAGAACACCCTCCTTCTCTTTCATATATAGCACCTGGGTCTGGCATGAGTTCTCTGAAGACCGCATTTGAAATTCCTGCTTCTCTCAGAGTGGGCCATGAATCGGTAACATTGGCCTTACCTGGGTACTTGTTAGAAAGGTGAAATCTGAAGTCCCATCCCAGCCCTGATCAATCAGAATCTGCAATTTGACAAGATCTCTGGGTGACTTGCATGCACTCTGAGGTCTGAGAAAGCCTTGCTCTATGCTAAGTGAATGTCAAACAGCAGGGGAAGGGCTTCCCTGCAGGTCTGGTCGTTGGGCCCAATGGATAACCAGCTCCTCTTTCCCAAGGTCTCAGCCAACTGAGAGACAGACCCAGGAATCAGGGAGATGGGAGCAGAATGTCAACATTTTTACTGAGAAAAACTGTGTTAGAGGACATGGCTTAGGAGGAGTCAAGTATGTTTATTAAATTTTTCCTGAATTGAATGTAAGCTTCCAAAGGTAAGGCTTTCCAGGCAGCTCTGTCCCACTAAGCTCCCATGGGATGGGTGCACCAGACTAGAACTCAACCTCCCTGCAGACAGACTTCCCTGCGTGCAGGTTACTGCCCCTCCCCCTACCACAAGGAAAATCAGGAGTTCCATCTAGGGTTCCTTCTGAAATCAGGATATAAAAAGCTGCTCAGAAAGCTTTTTGTCCCCTGGGAGACCATGAGTCACATGGGGCAGTCAGTCTGCCCAGGTGGCCCTAGGGTCACTGTGACAGGATATGAGAAGATATCTTGGAAAGTCTGGGTGGGTAGCCCTCTTCTCCTACCCAGCTGACTTTTTCTGTCTTCCTATAACATGCTGGTTCCACAGCTGCTGTAGCTGGAGTGCCCCAGGGAAGCCCTGATCATGGCTACATCTGCAGAGGAACTTTTGGAGGCAGGAGTCAGTAGGCTGTACATTTTTGAAGAGACCTGGTCAGTGTGGCTCAGTGCATTGAGTGCCTGCCTGTGAACCAAACGGTTGCTGGTTCAATTCCCAGTCAGGGTACATACTTGGGTTGCTGGCCCGGAGCATGTGAGAGGCAATCATACACTGGTGTTTAAAACAAAAACCAAAAAAAAAAAGAAGTACACTTTTGAAGAGAGAGGGATGCATTTTACTTCAGGCTAAGGTCAGCACCTTGGAATCTCCCTTCAGTCCATAAAGAAGCTGTTTTTTTCCCCATGCATAGATTTCTTGCCTCCATGCCATGAAAATGACGGCATTTGGACATATTGCCTTAGGCCTAATAGTGTGTTAGTGATATGCCAAACGAGGCATTGAACCCCAGTGTGTCTGGCATTGCCTAATCGTTTAATTGGCCATAATGATTTTATTATCTGGGTTTTAAAATGGGGCAATCGGCAATTTTTGCAAAGTGCTTCCAGGTTGATTACAAATGTAAAGGGGAGGAGGCCTGTAATATCTATATGCCCAGTAACTGCTTTTTCAAATTACATTCATCCCTCTTTATTTTATTTGAAAATATAGTTAGTTCAGTACAGTTCAAGGAAAGCATTGTGGTAAACAGCCAGCTTAAATGTGAGCAGTGTAAAGAGCAGCCGCTTGCAGAAATATTGCTATAGATACTAGGACCATATCCTGCCTCCATACAGACCACACATAATTGAATCATGTTCAATAGCAGGCCATTACAAAACCGAACTTATTTGCAATGCTAATGTGGGGAAGACAGCTGTCACAGGGAATTAACTGTGATCATTCAGAGCTCGAATAAATGAGGTATCCATTATCTTCTGGCTGTGTTGCAGGCTGCTTGAAGAACACACATAAATGATACTGTCGTGATCACCAGCCCACGGTTTTGTTTTTCAGTCCTAGAAATAGGGGAGTGATGGAGGTGGGGGTGGGGAGAGGGGGAGACAGCAAAGCAGCTTCGTAGATAAATGCCGGCAAGTGGGCAAAGAGTTTTATTTCCCCTCAGACAGCATGGATGTAAGGACATAATCAAAATTCTATTTTTGATGCTTGGAATAGGTTTTTAATTCTATTAAAGATTTTTATCAAGATTCATCTCTTCTGTCTAAGACTCAAATCACAGCCGGCTCACAAAGGAGTCTGGATATGAAAGGGTAGAGTGGGGAGTAAACAAAGCTAATCCTTTTGTCCCTCTCCCAAGGCCTTCCTTCTCATCCAAACAGATAATAAAGATAGCAGAGAACTGCTTCATGGATAATCAATCTGCCAATGAGCATAAAAAGTACTTGGATCAGTGCTAGTTTTAAAAATGTCATTAATTGTCCAATTAACAGAAAGGAAAGCTTCCTTTGATTGACTCAGAGCAACCTGTCTATAAATTAGTTTTCTTATGTTAAAAACTTGAGGCCCAGCCCTGACTGGTATGGCTCAGTGGGTTGGGGGTCGTCCGGCAAACTGAAAGTTTGCTGGTTCAATTCCTGGTCATGGCACATGCCTGGGTTGCAGACCAGGTCCCTGGTTGGGGGCTTGTGGGAGGCAAGGAATCCATGTTTCTGTTGCACATCAATATTTCTTTTTCCTTCCTTCCACTCTCTCTAAAAATAAATTTAAAAAATCTTACACAAAACAAAACAAACAAATAAACCATGGGGGCCTGGACTGGTTGCTCAGCTGGTTGGAGCATCATTCCATACACTAAAAGGTTGCGGGTTCAATTCCTAGTCAGGGCACATATGGGAGACAACTGATTGATGTTTCTCTTCCTCTTTCTCCCCCTTATTCTCTCCCTAAAATCAATGGACACATCCTCAGGTGAGAATTTAAAACAAAAATGGGGATACTATATTGTCATCTTTTTTATGCATGCAAAAGTTAGCAATAATATTTTTTTTAAAAGCAGTTAAAAATTATCCTACTTCCAGATGGAATATCTACTGCTAGTAATTCTAGGACATGGGTTATTAGTCTGAAATTACATGACACTGTGGTTGAGGAAGAAAACCCAACTTCCAGTGAATAGTGACTGGTAAGATTGGCTGGCCTTCCCTTTGAAAGATAGCTACTGCTGACCCCTCAGAAGTAAACAAGGCCTGTGAAAAAGTCTTGGGTTCTTGTATTTTGCTATTTTCTGTAAACAATCAGTGAGGTTAGCAGTCATTAAAAAAAGATAGTAAAGGAAAAGTTGGTAAGTTTATGTGTATCAGCATTGGTACTTTGTATTGTGGTGTATGAATTACAGTTATGCAACATATAAATTCAATTCAAAAGGGTATTATATTTTTAGTTTCTAAGGACTATGAGTGCCTTGGTACTGCTGGTCTGTTAATATGAAGAGGCTAAGTTTCAGGCATTTGTGTAATATTTTATCAACTTAACTGGAATTCCAAGCATTTGCCATATGGCAGGGCTGCAACTCACAAAACATTACCTTTCCTGTCAAGGCTCATGTGTTTTTGAGGTGGTTAAAAATCTGTGCCTTTTGAGAAAAGACCATTCGTGGGATATTTATTGCAATGGAAAGAGAACAAGAGTATTGACCTTAAGATTCTATTTTATATTCCTGAGGCTGTGGACTATGCTCTATCAGTTTAAACCAGATAGTTAAAGTTGTTCTCTAGAAACTTGGCTTGGAAGGAACTTTAGGAGTCAGAATGTCTTCATGCTTATGCTGGGAGAAATGCTCCTAAACTACTAAATATAGAAGTCACCCTGTATTCAAGATTCCTTAGTGGAAGGAAGCCTGAATAATTTAGTATGAGACTGAGTAGGTGTTCTAGCTGGATCTTCAAACTTTTATTCTGAAATGGATTTTTCAAGCTGATTGTAAATAGCATACACATTCATAGTAAAACCTGTCAAACATTACAGAAATACATGATCTAGTAGGTGAAAGTCCCATGTAATTTCAGCCTTCCTGAAGTAACTATAGACATTCTCTTATATGTCATTTCAACATTTTCCCTGTGTCTATACAAATCTTCCCTCCCCCAAAGTTGTGTGTCATAGGCATCTTTTCATATCTGTAGATATAAATTTACTTATAAAAAAATGGCTGAACAATATTGTTGTGTATAATAATATTATAATTAACCCTGGGGTTAACAAACTATGACCTGTAGGCAAAATCCTGCCCCTGTCTTGCACCATTCACGCTTTAGTGGAACACAGCCATACTTATCTGTTTACGATTTGCTTGCGGCTACATTAGCCCTGCAGTAGCTGAGTTGAGTAGCTGCAACAGAGATTGTATAGCCTGCAAAGCTGAAGGTATTCACTACATGGCTCTCGCTGACTTTTGATTTAACCAACCATCCATTAGTTGGATGTGTAAGTTGTTTCTAATTGCATAGCATAAAAATAATGTTGTAATGAATACGTTTGTAAACCCATCTTTGTGCATTCATTCACCATTTCCTTAGGGTGAATTCCAAGATGCAAGACTGCTGAGTGGTGCCTTGACTTCAATAGGTCACTAGGGTTCTAGTTAATAAAGTCCTATCCTAAAAGATGCCCTGTAATGCCCTGTAACAGCCAATTTTCAGTGGCATAGAATTTGGAATCAGGCGGACCTAAACTCATATGTTGGTTCCACAGTTACTAGCTGTGTGAGTGCATATGTTTATTGAATGCAAGCAACAGAAATCAATTCTACTTAATTTAAGCAAAGAGATTTATTGAATATTATGCAGTGAAAGGTTAGCTCAGCTAGCTCAGGCTGCTCAAGTCCTGCACACTCCACAGAAAGGCCTGTTTTCAGGAGGACTGCTCTTGACTGGCTCCTGGGGGATAACATATGAGTCCTTGGAATATACTTCCTGATAAGAGGGTTTTTGTATTCCTGAGGGCCACACTCTATTAGTGTAGCCAGGTAGTTAAGGCTGACAGTGTGACTTACAGTGAACACCGTATTTGCTCACTTGAGGCCCTGGGCCCCACTGTTATTATTTGACCTCTGTGAGCTGGAGAATGAGTAGCTGAGATCTCTCACCCTAGTGCTGTGTGCCTGTGGGACTTGACCCTCAAAAACCCTGGACATCAAGGTTCCCCTGGGTGAGCTTCCCTGGTTGCAACATTTCAATGTGTGTTTTCATTTGTCATTGTGAGAGAATTTAGGTGCTAATTTGCAACCCCTCTGGGAAGGGACTGCTGGGAACTTGCTTCTGTTTCCTCCTAGACTGCATCCTGTATTTGTAATCTTCATTCTTTTGCTGTAATAAACCACAAACATGGGTATAACAGATTTCCTGAATTCTGTGAGTTCTAGTAAATTTCCAAAATGGAGGGTGGTCTTGGGGACCCCTGACCCAGACATACATATAGTGAGTAGAGTAGCTCACACATACAATGAGAAGGCTAGAGAATGGAGATCAGAATCAAGACAGAACCTGCACAAAGAGCGTGGTTCACTGGACTTGTGGTCAGGCCAGGGCCACTAAAATGATCAGGTTCTAATTCATCTGTGCTTTTGGCATCCTACTAAATAGTCAAAGTTCCAGGTGGGTGCTCCTTTAAGACCTGGTGGTAGGAGGAAAGAGCTGAGCATGTAAGGCTCTGGCAGCACAGTGCATATGTTTCAGCCAGCAAACATTTGATATCTAGTATCTACCACTGTTCTAGGCACTGGGAATATGTTTCAGATCAAGAAAACATTCTAGCCCTCAGGGTGCTGATGTTCTGCAAAAGGTGATTCTTCAAAAGGGTACTGCTGTCCTACTTAGGAAGGGGGAATAGATGCTAGGTAGCCAAAAAAAAAGAAAAGAAAAAAGAAAACTCGAAAAATAAATAAAATAAAAATTGCATTGTCCACTTCAGTGTTTAAGTTACTTAACCTTTCTAAGTCTCAGTTTCTTCATCTGCAAATGGGGATAATAATGGCTATCTTGACTATTGTATGGGTTTGAGGAGATCATCTTTATGCTTTGTACAGAGAAAACACTCAATAAATGGTGTTTATTATTGTGTCTAGAGTGAGAATTCTAAATTCTAAAGTCAACTTGCCAGGGTTCACATTCCAGCTAGTTGCTAATGCTTGATCTCATGCAAGTTATTGAACTTCTCTGAGTATGTGCAATCCATGCAGTCGCCTAGGACTGGGCACTTAGTTTAATGCTCTGCTGTTACTGCCTTGAAATTATTAATAACTTATGAATAAGGGGTTCTGCATTTTAATTTTCATGGGGCCCTGAAAATTATTAGCTAGTCCTGCCTTTAAGTTTCTATTTTCTCATGTTAAATTGAGGTAATAATATTTTTCAATGAGCTTATTTTTAACTATTGGTTTAAAAATTTTTATCCTTTTCCATTTGTCCCCTTTTCGAATATAACATTATCAGACTGTGCTCATATGGGTCAACTTTATTTATTTTTATAGAAAGGAAACTGTTTTATAAGAAGGTGAAATTTTAGTAAGTTCAGAACGTAGAGTCTCATGTTTTGCAATGAAAAATCAGACACTGTTTCAATACCTTTCACAGACTACTCAGTGTTATTCGTATGAGGAAATGCTTGCATTTAAAACTGAAGATATAACAAAATGTGGAACAAGTCATAAACTTATATAATAGGAATTTGATGTAGGACATGGTATGAAAGCGAACATTGGTCCTGTTAAATGCCCTCTTACAACTAATTCTTGTAATTTAGGTCTCTGTAGTCTAAGGCAGAGAAAAATAAAGAACCATGTGGAAATATATTGAAGAGAGTAGATTTGAATGAACAATTGAAAAGGAATAAACCATTTCTGAGTGCTTCAAGCATGATAGCATAGTTGTCTTTTAAAATTATGTTTAATTTTCACCTAACAGCAGGTAAAAAGAGAACTGGAGAAAAGTGAAAATAGCCTGATATATCAACAGAACTATTGCCTCTTATTGAGGCAATAAGAGGTCTGATGTAAGCATGTGTTCACATCCTAGCAATTTAACAATTTTTATATTTGGATTTCCGTCCTTAACACTAGAAAATTAAGTGTTGGTCATAGAATCTAGTGCCATTTGAAGCCCCAGGCAAATTTCTTGCTTTGAGACATATAAACATGCTGGTAAGGGGTTGTGAGCCTGTGTGAGCACATGTGTGTGTGTATGTGTGTATGTGTGTGTGTGTGTGTGTTAGATGAAGGGAGAATGTGCTTGAGACCACCTCATTTTAAGGGTGAACATACATCTAAGGTTTGCTTTTCTTGGTGGCTCTGTGAAGGCCTGTACGCACATGGTCCAGGAATGTACACTTAGCAAACTGGCTGTTTAAATTGAGAGGGAAGCTATATTCAAAACTTAGAAAAAAAGTTAAAAGAGTGAATTTTAAAAAATACTAGTGGAAGCATAGTTTATATATTAAAAAAAAAAAAAGAACACATCTGAATTGAGTTAAAAATGACACTGCTAAAATTTGCTTAATTAAAAGGTTTTTCTCCTAACTGCACCACTGTACGAACAGATGTGAAAGGAGAGAAGGAAGGACCAGTACAGCCGCATGAGCCCTCTCTGCATTGCGAGGAGCGGGGCTGGGGGTGAGTGGGAAACTGGTGAACCCTTTCCCAATGAAGTGCTTTTAATTTTGCAATTAATAGAATGTCTGCTTTGTTTTGCACCAAATTTAAGCTTATAACACTACCCCCACTTGAATTTTAATAAATAAGAGGAAAATGAGCAGTTGGCAAGGGGTCTGGAGATGATAGTGGGAGAAGAGCACATGGTTTTAAAATGCATTGGTTCATTAGTTCATGTTTGTAAGCAGAAAACCTCTTTTACAACCTCATAGGTCAACGGTGTAATAATGCTCTTTGTTACCTTCATTACCATAATCATTATAGTTAACTTTTGCCACTTTGTGCCACTTGGAAAAATTACTTTTGGACATAGTTCTTCTTCAGTCCTCACCCTTCTCTTGCTGGCGTTGAATCATGAAGGGATCAGAAGGATGCAGAGGGGGTGGGGGCATAGGCCACCCACACTGCCTGTGAGGGAAGGGGGTGAGTAAAAAGTAAGACAATATCAATGGTTTCATTTCCTGCAGTGTAGAAATGATTGCAATTTTGTTTGGAGGGTTTAGGGTTGAGTTTGGGATTCTTCAGTCAAGCTGCTTGTGGAACATGCGTTACAAACCCTTTTTATGTGTACATATGTAAGGTATATTCAGGGTGTGTGCGGTAAATTGGCAATAACTTGACATCTCCTTATGTACACAGAGTCCAGGAAATCATCAATGAAGATCCAGGATGTTTACCTTGACATTTTGAGAGAAGTAGTTGTACCGTGGATAAAGCAAGTTGCAAACGGATGTCTTTTATCTTCCAATAAGATGGTGCAACAGCACATAACACCAAAAAGGTGTCTCAATGTCAATGTTCCTGAATTTTGGTCAAAGGAAATCTGGCTGCCTAGTTCACTAGATGCAAGTCCTTTAGATCATTATGTATGGAGTATTTGTGAGAAAGAAGTTAATAAACAACCTCATTACAAAAGAAAGGTTGTAAAGCTAATATTGAAAACATTCTGATGTTCATGGATAAAGAAAAATTAATGAAAGCATGCTCAAGATTCTGAAGTTGAATTGAGTCTATTATTGCAGCAAATGGAGACTTTTTTGAACACTTTAAAAATAATGACTATGTTTATTTACATATAAGAATAAATTTATTTTGAAATATAACACTTTTGTGGTATGTAGTTTATTTTACTAAAATTTTGCCACTTCATCATGTGCACCCTTGTACCCTGTATATATATCGTTTTTCAAGGACCCCAAAGTTAACATGAATCTGCCCTGAGTTGGTCAAAGTGTTAGGAAGAAGTCTAGCTAGGTTCTAAAGCATACTTGGAGACTTAGGTTGGTAGGGTAATCTAAATAGGTGATTTTCAAACCTTTGTTTTATCTCATGGTACACATAAACTAATTATTAAAATTCTGTAGCACCCCCAAAATATGTAAATATGATGGACAAAAAAATAGGTATGATATTGATTTGTTCACACTGGACATCTATTATTGTATTGTTGGCTGTTGTCACTTTTTAATTTGACAATCTAAGGGAAAGAAGGTCAGTGTCCCTGACTAAATAGTCAGGTATTGCATGTTTTAAAAATTTTTACAGCACACTGGTTGAAAATCACTGGTTTAGATTTAGCAACTTTTGTATTTGTTATTATGTTCAAGAGAGGGGTTGATGGTAGGAGTGAGACACCTTGGAAATACAACTTTGTTAAGATGTTCCTAAAGAAGGATGTGCTAAAAACCTTATAATTGGCAATATTTTGGGGGAAATCATAGATTTGAGGATGAATTCTAAAAATGGAATGCATCCTATGGTATGAAACATGGAGAATTTTCAGGAGAGATTTTATAATTTTTACATTAATGAAATATTGTTGAATTAAAATGTAACTTTGGCTTAATGTAATTGGGCAAATAGAGGGCCGTCATGCTACTGGGAGGCATATTTTACTTTAGGCATTTGTTAAATTCTCAACAGGGTAGAATTTTTCCTACCTAGTTTTGCTGTTGGATGAGCAGAGACTTTTTTTTTTAAAGATTTTATTTATTATTTTTAGAGAGTGGGGAAGGGAGGGAAGCAGGGAGGGAGAGAGACATCAATGTATGGTTGCCTTTCACCTGCCTCCAGTCATGGACCTGGCTAGAGACCTGGCTTGCAACCTGGTTATATGCCCTGGCTGGGAACTGAACCAGCGACCTTTGGGTTCACAGCCTAGCACCTTATCCATTATGCCACCAGCCAGGGTGCAGAGATGTCTTATACTCAATGTTTCAACCATCCAAGTACAAACTAAGACATACTATTTATATCATAATTTGCTAATTTGTAGAGTGTTACTACAAGGACAATCTTCCTGACATAGAGATTTAGGTATTTGAGACAGTTATTGACAATTATAATCAAAGCGAAAACCTTTCAACCATCTTTTCCTTCTAACTGTTGCTCACTGATTGATTCTTACTAATAATATACAGCCTTCTTTTCTTACCTTGTCCCTATCCTTGATAAATTGGGTAATAATTGGCTTTTGAAGGAGAAAGGCACAGGACATTCTAAGCAGACAAAATGTACCAGCAAAGTCCTGGCTGGGTGGCTTACTTATTGAGTATATTGAGTATTTTGTCCCATATACTCAAAGGCAGTGGGTTCGATTCCTGGTCAGGGTACCTAATCTAGTTTGCAGGTTCAATCCTTGGTTAGGGCACAAGTAAGAGGCAACCATTTGATGTCTCTCCTTCATGCTGATGTTTCTCTTTCTTCCTCCCCCTTCCTGTCTCTCTAAAATCAATAAACATATTAATTATTTTTCTTATTAAAGACTGCCAGCAAAGGCACATAGACATGGCAGTGTGGGGGAGGCAGAGCTGCCCAGAGTGTCTGGAGATGTGAGGTGATGTTTTCGTGGCAGCTAGTAGATAGGAGGTTAGGTTAGAAAGAGGACATTGTAAGATGGAACCAAAAGGTAGATTGAGGTCAAATTCTAAGGACCATTAAAAGTCAGTGATCTGTGATTTTACAAAGTGGGTCAGGTGGCAGTGTAGAAGCTGCACTAAAGAGCACAGTAATGTCAGAAAACTGATTATGCTGCTGCCTGATGAAAAAGGGTGAGGCAGACTGCACGTGTAAGTCAGGAGGGAAGAGAGTCAGGGGGATTTGGTGCCAGATAGATATGATGGGAAAGGGAAAAGAATGAGTCAAATGTGACCCATTAGGAGGTTGGGAAGATGACCTTGTGGTTCATGACTGAAATGGGGAACTTGGGAGCAGGCTGGGGTGGGGTAGGCATGAGGGAGGCTCAGGGTGAGTATATTGGTTTTCCAGGACTGATGTAGCATTACAATCTGGGTGGCTCATCCAACAGATGCTTATATCTCAGAATTCTGGAGGCTAGATGTGCACGATGCAGGTGTCCCAAGCTGTATCCTTCTGGGCTCCAAGCCTAGAACAGGCCTCTTGCCTGGCTGTTGGAAGTTCCCTGGCTTGTGGCAGCATAAGTCCAGGCTTCACACGGCATTGTCCCCTACGCATGTTTATGTCCAAATTTCCCCTTTTTATAAAAACACCAGTCAGATTGGATTAGGGGCCCACTTTACTCCAGTATAACCTCATCTTAATTAATTGTCTATGCAATGACCCTATTTCTAAATACCATCCCATTCTGAAGTACTGCAGGTTAGGACTTCAACACAGGAATTTTTAAGTGGGTACAATTCAACTCAACAACAGTGGCCTAAGTGACCCGATAAAGGGCAACTTGGGGTGAGCTAAATTTTAGGTCCAGGGGGCCCAATGTCAGCAGGCTGATGGAAATAGATAAAAGTGGGAGATATAGAAAATTCACTGAGTGCCTCTTGATGAGCTACATGTCTGCCCAGGGCATAGACATCTGATCTCACATAATCCTCACGTGGACCCACTGAGGGAAGTTTTGAGTGAAAACTGAACCCTGAAGCTCCACAACTGGAGGGTAGTGAAACTGAAATTTGTACCCAGATTTATTTGATTTCCCTAAAAGATGCTGCCTCCTTCTGGGAAGAAAAGTGTAGGGCCAGAAAAGGGTGGGGAAAACCCATGGAGGAATTTAAGAGGAATGGTTCAAGGGCAACAGTGGGAGCCCGGGAAGGGGAAGAGAAAAACCAGAATGAGTAAAGAAAGCCGCTGGAAATCCCAAATAGATTTTCAAGGAGCAGGGCGAGAGCCACAGTGTTAACTATTTTAGACCAGCTAAGGACCTAGAAGTGTCTCTTTGGTTTAGTGCTCTCTTTGCTCTTTGAACGTCCATTTGATTAAGAAGTGAAATTATAACAAATTTTCGTCCACAGTGATTACAGGCAACAGATTCACTCTAAAATAAAAAAAGAGAATTACTGCCGATTTTATTCCAAGCTCACTACAGTTAGTGTGCTGCTAGGAGAGAAATAGCAATTCTGACAGATGGCTCCACCCGTGTATGTATGTACGTTTACCTATTGATGGCTTTGGAGGCAAATTTTATTGGTAAATTCTGAGCATCAGGACCTGGCACCAAGGCTGGGGGACACACTGTTCCTGTGTCCATGTATGTGCTGTTGTTTGGGCTGCTAAAAATGCTTTAATTTGTATGAGCATGGCATACAGGCTAGTGGAGAAATCTAATGAGGACATTTGAAAGGCTACATTAAGGCATTTTTGGACATGGAAGGCTGTTAGTTGATAAATAAGCATTTACTGGCTTGTTGCCCATACCTGCTTTATATTCACTTCAAAGAAGGAAATTTTTATTAAAAACAAAGCAGTTAAAATGTCAAGGTGCCCATTCTCTTTTTTTTTCAGACTCTCCTTTTTACATTACAAAATAAGTGGATTGAGTGAAGCATAAACTGCTGCGAAATAAAGGCTTTTCTTGGCATTCCTTGGAGAAATCAAATCCAAGACCAGTGGTGAAAGGTGATTGTACTATATCCACTACACAGGCTATTTCTTCTAATTATCAGCATGAATGTAATTACTTACAAGCATCTCAGCCTCCTATGATCATGTCCCTTAGAGCATTTCATCTTTAATGATTTTCCTTGATAAAAAGCCAGTTGGAAGCATTTGTTGCATAACATTGCTCAACCAGAAAGAAAAATACGTACTTCTCGGAAGAAAGATCTGTGTGCTTTCTTCTCAATGGTACTTATATTCTGCCAGAATTTGATTAGGAGCTATCTTGGCACAAAGATCGCTAATGACAGAGTCAAATAACTACATAGATTAAACAGTTTCTTGGAAAAAATACAATGTAGTATGACATTCCTTTTCCAAGAATATTGAAGTTCAGAATTGTAGCCACTTAAGGTGAATTGTTAAATCCTCTAACTTCTATGGACAGAATACGGGAGGGAATGGGTTGCCGAAGGAGTGCGTAGAGTCTTAGGTGAGGTAGTTTTAAAGGGAGACATTTTTGGGCTGGGAGTGAGACTAAAGTGTAAATTCATGGTAGATTAAGGTTTTTAAAGCTCTAAGGAGCTTTGGAGTTGACCTATTGTCCCCCCTGCTCCTTCAGTCTGTTGGTGTGAAGGGTACAACTAGTTGCCAGGCCTCAAATCCCTTTCCTCCCACTGTTGTTACTTTCTCTAGGATTAAAAACAAACAAACAAAAACATGACTTTATTTAGCATTGCTAAGAAACATATTATAAATACATTATATGTTGGCTTTCTAGATAATTAAAGTTTACCCTTTAAGCCTCACTTAAAAAATTTTAATGGAATTGGGCATCTTAAAGAGTATGCTGAGCACAATGTAGCATTTTCTTGTTGAAATGGTGTCATAATTATAAGCATTACAATAGTTTCCTTATCTGCAGGGGATACATTCCAGACTCCCAGTGGATGCTGAAAAATGTGGATTGTACCAAATCCTGTATAGATAATTTTTCCCCTAGGTATACATACCTATAATAATTTTAATTGATGCATTAGGCAAGTAAGAGATTATTAACAATAATAATAAAATAGAACAATTATAAAAGTGATGTGGTGGCCTCCTCTCTCTCTCTCTCTCTCTCTCATTTTCTCTCTCTCTCTCTCTCTCTCTCTCTCTCTCTCTCTCTCTCATAATCTATTAACCAAGACAACTATTTAGTGACATCCTGGCAGGTAGCACACACAGAAGAGATACACTGGATAAAGAGATAATTCTGGGTGGGATGCAGTAGGGCTGCACGAGATTTTATCACACTACTCAAAATGATATGCAATTTAAAACTCATAAATTGTTTTTTTCTGAAAATTTCCAGGTAATATTTTTGAACTGAGGTAGATATGGGTTAGAAACAGTAGATAAGGGAGAACTGTAGTAATTATTTTCCCAGGACAAATCTAATCCACAGTTACTTTCTGGACAGAGGTGAAAGGACTATTGCTATGCAGTAGTTATTCAGTTGCGTCTGCTGTCCCCTCTGTCTCTTACCATTTCACCATCCAGTCAATGTTTTTTCTTCCATATGCTAACATGTTCTTCTAGGCTATTGATGCTCCCTCTAGCCGAAGGTGACTGGAAGCCTCTCTTGAGGATAAAATGTGAGATGTTGTGATAATTATGCAGTTAAAGATTTTAGCTTTCTTTTTGCTTGGAAACTGAGTCCAATGAAGTGAAAATTACTTTTCATAATCTCTATAACCTTGTTTGTTCTTTGGAGATGTTATCTAGTGAGCAAAGAAAAGTAATTTGACATTTTTACCATCTGGGACTGGGGCCAGTAGCTTCGCATATCAGAGGCCAGAGTCAGCTCTCCCATCCTTTGTTTTGGGAAGATTAAGAACCCATGCTTTTGCTGGTGTTTTTGGTAACAACTGGGCATTATTTTTGTTTTCCTATTCCAAATGTTTACTAGTTACTTATATTTTTTACATACACAGCTCTGTAATTTATTTTTAAAAATATTTTATTTACTTAGTTTTAGAGAGAGGGTAAGGGAGGGAGAAAGAGAGCAAGAGATAAATTGATTGGTTGCCTCTTGTATGCCCCCAACTGATGGTCTGGCCTGCAACCCAGACATGTGCCTTGACTGGGAATCAAAGCAACATATTGGTTTGCAAGTCAGCAGCTAATCCACTGAGCCACACCTGTCAGGGCAATTTTCAAAATCAAAGTGTGATAAACCACTGGTATCACTTTTATATCCTCAGTCACAGAGACCTTGAGTACCTAGCTCACAGACCTCAGGTTAGCTCTAGCTATGTTGATCTAGGTTGGTTTCTCTCCTCCCTCACTTGCATCAGTGTTTAATGTGTATATATATACACATGTATACACATACACATATTCTACATAGGCATTTAGGCTGATACCACCTAACGACATCATCCATAGTAACCTCAATATTCACATTACTGACCCTGTCAACTGTTTGAATTCAGTACATCATATGGAAGCATTGCTCCCAATCCACTTGTCTGACTTGTCATGACTGTGGATGTTGGCTTTCATCTATCTCCCCAGTATTAGCCTTCCCTTTACTCCTCCACCCCCACTTTTTTGTTTACTGACACTAAGCCTACCTAGGAGGCTATGAGCATGACAGAAAGCACATGGGCTTTGGAGTTACATGTATACAGGTTTAAATTCTTTCCAGCTGTGTAACCTTGGGTCTTTACATCTGTTTTATGGAGATATACCTACATTAGAGAACTGTTGAGAGGGTTAAATTAGATAATGAATGTAAAGCACTTAGCAAATAGCAGATGATTAGCTAAGGATAATTCATTACTCTCCAGACATTTGAGCTACGCACAAGGTTAGTTACACCTTAGGTTTTACCTGTCACTCAGATTTGCTCTGCTGCTAAGACCTTGAATCTGGAGTTCCTCTCTAGAGCCATCGCATAGCATTGGAAGGCAGGAAGGCATGGGGATGCTGGAATCGCAGCAACAGGGGTAGAGGGAGCTAGCAGAGATTCTAAGCCACTGATAGCTAGTCCCTACATCCCACCCCATGGTAAAACTAAGGGGTTGGTTTAGACAATCTCTAAGGTCCCTTCTACCTCCAATTCCTCTAAAATTGTAGCATTCTATTCTTTTATTGTGCTTCAATCCCAACTGAGTCTCTTCAGTGCCATTACCATAACCTTCAGTTTCTCTGTATCTTCACAGCTCACAAACTCTCTTCTTGGTAAGCTTGTCTTCCATCAGTCTTTTGCTTAAGTCTTATCTCCTCTATTTTTTCCCTTTATTTTATTTTATTTTTTTACTTTAATTTTATTTTGTTGTTCTACATTCATCCCATTTTTCCTCCACTGCTCTCCCCTGCCCCTTCCTCCTTATCCCCCCCTCCCACAGTCAATCCCACAAGTTGTCCATGTCCATGGGTCATCCATGCTAGTTCCTTGACTAAACTGTTTGCCTTATTTGTCTCCTTCTTCCCCTTCCACTCCCCTTTCCCTCTATACTCTGAAAGTCTGTTCCTTGTATCCCTGTCTCTGGTTCTGTTTGGCTTGTTTGTTTATTTTGTTCATTAATCTCCTGTATCAGGTGAGATTATTGGTATTTGTTTTTCACTGACTGGCTTATTTCATTAAGCACAATACTCTCCAGTTCCTTTTATGTTGTTGCAAAAGGTAAGAGCTTCTTCTTTTTTTCTTTCTGTGTAGTATTCCATTGTGTAAATGTACCTTAGTTTTTTTTATCCACTAATTTATGGATGGACACTTAGGCTGTTCCCAGCACTTGGCTATTGTAAATAGCACTGCTATGAACATAGGGGTATATAGGTTCTTCTGAATTGGTGTTTCAGGGTTCTTTGGGTATAATGCTTGCAGTGGAATCACTGGGTACTCTATTTTTCTACCATTAAATACTATGTTCTAGCCAAACTAAATCATCCACCATTTCATGGTTTGTTTTTGTTGTTGTTTTTAGCTTGTTTTTCTTTTTAATCAAATGTGTTATTTATTTTATTTTGTATCTATCTCATTAGGATATAAACTCCTTAAAAGTATAGACTTTTATTCATTGCCTAACCCTTAAACTTAAACTAGTTTCTGATCATAGAAGGTATACGATAAATATTTCTTGAATAAACTCTCTGTTGGCTACCCGATGGGGGGCTCTGTCCCACAAAGACATTATCTCTGTTTCTTCCCACTGGGCTGGTTGCTGAGATGCGTCAGGCACTAGCATGCTTCTGTTATAACAGTACATTCTCATTAGGGCAGACCAGCCAGATGCAGTGATGGAAGGGTGAGAGATGTGGAATTCAGGAAGCAAGAGTCCTGGTTCCCACTATATGTAGGATTCAACTTCAGATAAATCAATTACTTCAAAAATCCTTTTTAAAGCTTATAATGTGCAGATGGGGTAACAAAGAATTCTGCTCCCTAAAAGGTTTCAATATGATTAGAAAGATAAAACACCTATGAAACCTTTCATTTTATTTCTAAAATATGTCTCAGATGTGCTCACTTCTTTTCAGATCCACAGTCCAACCCCCAGTTCTCTCCATCTCCACACTGCAGCTGAGGTCCAGGTATCATCCCCTCTTTCCTGGACAACCACAGCTTTCTACCTTTTCCCACCATTTCCAATCTATCCCTTCCAACCTAACCTATCACAGAAGAATCACCTTTTAGAAGTCTAAATCAGATTATGATGCTCTCCTACTTAGAGCTGGACTTTGAATGCAACCAGACACCTTACCTTGACTTATTAGGACCCACTTTGTCCTCCCTTGCCCACCCCTCCTTTCTCATCCCATGACCTTCTCCCCTTACCAGTTGTGATGGAGTCACAAAGGACTATTCCCTCAAACCTGTGACATCTTTTCCACTTTTGCCTGGAATTTTCTGCTTCTCCACCATTTACCAGGCCATCGTCTTCACATGGTTGGCTCCTTCTTGGTCTTAGCTGAAAAAGGAATCTCTGGATAAGACTTATGTGAATCAAATTTCTTAGTCATTCCACTGCTGTACTTCATATGTTTCCTCCATAGCCTCTACTACAGGTTACAATGATTTGCTAAAGCCAGGGACTGTGCCCCACTCTTCTTCTTCTTTTTTTTAAATAAAGATTTTGTTCATTATTTTTAGAGAGAGAAAGGTGGGGAGGGAGGAAGAAAGGGAGAAAAACAGCAATGTGTGGTTGCCTTTCTCCTGCCTCCAGCTACGGAGCTGGTTGGAGACCTGGTTTGCAACCTGGCTGGTTATGTGCCCTGGCTGGGAATCAAACCAGTGACCTTTGGGTTCACAGGTCGGTGCCTATCCACTGAGCCACCAGCTAGGGGTTGTGCCTTCTTTAATGTTCTATATAACTTCAATACTTGCCTAGCTGGGTACCTGATATACATAGTAGCCTTCAGTAAACATTTTAACACTCAATAAATACTGAATAGCACCTGAGCATAATGCTCCCTGGGAATGGTACTATATCTCTTTATAAGCAGGCAAATCAGTGCAAACTTATATTAATTGTATATATGACAAGTGTGCTCTGTGCCAGTTGTCTTCAGGATATTTTTACACAATTAAAAACTATTAGATACTTTAAAATTGTGCAAAACCCTACAATCAGTTTATATTATACATTCTGTCTTATTGGATCTATTTGGATTTGTCAGGCAGGTGGTATATGTCAAAATTTCATATTTATAATGTGTGTCAACTTTTGCTTCCTTTAAAATCAACATTGAAATTGTAGTCTCCTTATCCTGAGAAACCTGTTAAAAAAAAAGAATTAAACTTGAGGGAGAAGGCACCCGTTTCCTAAGGGCCCTGCACAGAGCCACTCTGTTGAATCCCTTTCTGACACCCTGGGAGTCGAGGGTGGCTCTGTTATAAATCCTTCTCTGTTAAGCATTGGATTGCGACAGCCTTGTTGGGTGGCAGCTTTGTTGTGCCAAGTAACGAAAAGGGAGTTATTCTAAAACATGTAGCATGGACTGCTTAACAAAAATACCCTCCTTCTGTGGTTATGTTATTTCACGAACATGCTACATGTAGACTGAGCACTGTGTACATTTGTGAGAGAGCAGCTGCCTCTTTTAGTTTGACCTGATGTTGATCATCATCTTTGCTGGATTCAATGGCCTGCTTAGTGGCATCAGAACATGGGCTTGATGCCTGCTGGCAGCTCTAGCTGTCTGGGTGCCTTTCGGTTTTATCCCTTTCATTGTAGAGCAGTTTTGCAATATTGACAAATTACAGGTATGGTACTCAGAGGGAGGCAAGGCGGAGTTCAGAGTGAATGGCGGGGCCCTTGGGACCACGCTCACTTGGATTCACCCATTAGACAATTCTATGTAGTGGAAGGTGTTTATGGGATTAGTTATTAATCACAAAACAGGATAGATGTTAGTTGACTGCTAATTATAACACTGGATGAACACATGAAATTATCATAATAAACAATATCATTCTTGTAGAACCCTTTATGTGAAATCAGTCCTGCCAGACAAATAGTTATTTACATAACATGGAATCTTAGAGAAAAAAAAAGACCCTATGAAATAGCAACAACTAAATAAGCAAAATGTGTGTATAGAAGCTAATAAAAATTAGTACCTTAAAAAAATCACTGCAAACTGTGTTTTCGGTAATTATACCAAACTCTAGAGTTTTAACCATGTAATAGTAATTTTTTTTGTGTTTTTGCCATTATTGTCCTTTTGATTTACTTAACTATGTCTAACTTGAACAAACAATGTTAAGTGGGGAAACAGATGCGATTAAATAGCCTGTAATTATGTTTTTAGTCAACTGCTACCATCACAGACTCCTCCTGCTACTCGGACCAGAAAAAAAGTGACCTGATTTTACCAACTGCTTTGCCAGACCCTGATGCAGAATAGATGGCCTTATTAAGCAATCAAAAAATCAGCCATTACTGAGGAATGGTAATCAACCGTGTTTATACAGCTCACACACTGGCCCCACAATACACAATCAGGACCATGAATTCTGCTAATTGGGTACCTTCTGCGTCCAGAGGTGCCTGCAAAGGGAAACAAAAGGGACTTGAAAATTAGTGTTTGTAGCAATTAGTTTCTGTCTAAAGGCTTAACCCAGTTCAGGGAAACCATGATTCAAACAGGGATTATTATAGCAACACTGGTATTTAAATGTCTTCTTTTATTATTTGAGGTAGGATTTAGCTTGGCAAAAGTAATGTAGATTTGTCTTCCCCTCCTGGTTTTTTCTTTTATTTACCTAAAATGATTTTTGTTTTGAAGTTTTCAAAAAAATCAAAAACCATTAAGCTATTTGATGCTTTAAGTTTTCTGGCATTCAGATTTTTTGTTTTTCAAACCTATGATCTTGTTCAAGACCAGTTGAAAAGACTGTTAAATACATGTATTGTTGAGCAGCTCTGCTCAGAGAAATAATACATTTGGGTTTGTCGTGCCATTATTTCTCTCAGAACAATCCGAAGCTTAGTTGGGATACAGGGTATAATTCTTGGTGGAGGAAAAAAGGAAAGCAAGTGTTATATTTATAAAAACATGCACAAATCACATTCTAAGTAATAGCACTAAAATAGTTTAGGAGGAGAATGTATGTATGTAGGTTCTCTGTGTTTTTCTTTTGTTTGTTTGTTTTTTTATCAGACCAACCTAGCAAGGCATTTCCAAATGGGCCCCCACTGAGAAGCCCAGTTTATTTTATAAAATTCATTACCAAAAGCCTTTTGCCCTTTCCTTCGCTTTTAGTCTTTAGCATTTCTGATGTAATAATCAGATAGCCAGATCTCTGTGCTTTGTTTCTGTCATTAGAGTCTCCCTGCTGTAGGTGCTCAAAGGGCAAATTAACAGTAGCACAATTCCAAGGACCTCTTCACCTCCCATGGAAGGCATCAGCTGCGGGGTCCTGCTTTCTTGAAGCTTTCCACATGGTTACAAGGGTGATCAGAACAACAATAGCAACAATAAAAAGGCTAAGAAGAGGAAAGAAAAATCCTTATGATTCAGAAGAAGACCAAAAAAAATCCATGTCATTTTCTGTGATTTGAAGGCTACATGAGCAAAATGACAGTTTGTCTTTAAAATTTATTAATAATTTGCTGTCTTTAATTACTTAGATGATGGTTAATCAATGTGTCAGTAAGTATAATAATTTTTTTGTTGTTAATACTGAATTTGACATTATTAAGACAGAAATTTTAGAAAGAATATTGGTACTTTGAAGACAACCAGAATAATAAGTATGATAGTTTTAGAGACATTATAACAACATTTTACTCCTGACTGATTACATTACATATTGATATGAGTGAGCATCAGTATGTAGTGCAATCAGTCAGGAGAAAATAAGTGAAATGTGAACTAATGAGAGCTAATTGTATCATATAATAGCAAGGACACAGAATTCTATCAATTAAATTAGTTTGAGATGAAACAAATATGAATATAATAATGTTTATAATAATGAGGCAATTAGAGCTAATGAAATAAATGTTAATAAAGACCAGGATTTCCTAGCACATTTCTTTCCTCCTTCTCCTGATTCCTTCAAACTTTGGGTTGTTATCCATCACTTGAATATTTTCTGCCATCAGTGCTGTGTCTATGCATATGTCAGAAATGAAGGGATAAAGAATATAAATCGTCTCCATTTCTATTCATCTTTGTCTCATACTTTCAGAAGGCTCCTCCTCACAGCACAGCCTGGTGTACCTCTTGCCAAGGTGCACCCTTTTCTCTGATGAAGAAATCATGTCTTGTTCAACGGAAGTTTGACTTTCACATATTGTCTGTCTTTCCTTGACCTGGGATAGAAAATGGGCACTTCTTGGTGTAAAAGTTGACTTTTTTTCTTCTTCACATATTGGAGAGTTGACTGTTCAGGTCTAGTGTTGCTCCATTGGGTAACTCAATTGGATTCTGCTTATTAGTTACTTCTTTGGTGTCCTCAAGTCATTTGACATTCATTCCACTTAATTCCCCAATAAAAAGATTTACAACTGAGATGGCAAAGCCAGTTTCTTAGCTATCTGGTTAGGAATGTATTCTGCAAGAAAAATTATACCCATTATTTCTCAGGAGATGGTTTTGGATACCCAGCTTCAGCTTGGTAAGTTATTGACATCAATGAAATGATTAGGATCCATATTCTGTATTGCAACTTAAATTTGAGCTAATAGTCAATGATGCTGATCACCTAATAGGGCAGGTAGGTTTGGATATTAGGGAAGATGATGCAACAGTTTATTTTCTGATCAGTTTAGAAACTCATTCATTTAGCTAAAATGACTAACCCCCAAAGAGTGATGCACTTATACAAATTTTGTATTTAAAAAAGTATTTTCTGTGGTGCATGCCTATTATATTGTATTATGAACATTAGATTGGCAATTAATAGGAAAATTTAAAAAATTTTGTAATTTCCTGTTGATTGTGGCTATTTGGATATTATTCTGGTTGGTGTATTTATATTTGTTCTCCATTTAGGCTAGGGTTAGTTAGTGTTAGCAAATGATATTTGACTATTGAAGTTGGTGGAACTTTATGCTGTGAAAGTTTCAACCAACTTTCTCATTTGGCTGCTGTGTTTTTATCATGTATATTACCTGTGTTTTTGCTTTTGCTTTTGTATTACATTAAAAAGACATCAGAACGAGCTGTGAGTTAATGCTTCACTTGTAAAAGGTTATGGATTACACTCAGCTGGTTTCTCAGGCTGACACAGAGTTCAGGATTAGAAGAATGAAAACAAACATGAATTGAAAATGTCACTAACCTTTATTGGGCCCTGAGAATCCCGGAGCCTGCATGACAGGAGGCTTTCCTGTTTTCAACAGTATAAAGACGATTGAAACAAAACAGCACGGATCTTAGCTATTTACATCTTTTAATGAATGCTCTTCACGTTTGGGTTCCTTTGTCCCTCTCCCAGTTTTCAAGGGTTTAGCTGTGAAAAGTGTGGATAGTATCACATACTCTTATAAACCATGGAGAGGACATCTGTCTAGAATGCTTCTTCTTCCAAATTATGCTCAGCATAAAGGGCATATATACAGCTGTGCATGTAGAAGATAGCCAATTATCCATTTTCCATGTCCACCAGCACTGAGTGGATATACTTATAGTATATCCAAAAATACTTTAAATAATGCTGTGTGCTTACGTGGGTGTGCAGGGAAGAGATATTTAAGATGAGATCCAATATCTTACATGTGATGGGATCCATTTATTTTGAGTCTGATGATGGTGTCTTTAAAAACCTTTTGTGATTGACAAATATTTTCACATCCTAGGTTCCAGAACCTTATCAGACGTATCTGAACCTTATCAGAGGAAAGTAAAATTAACTTAAACAGACTGTTCATATGGACTGTAGAGTGTCTAGAGATTAAACTGTGGTTGACAAAGGAGATAACACATCTGATCAGCAATAAATTGTTTGAGCTTTAAGTTTCTATTAAAACTCACTGCTCTTGTTTCCTTATGGTGATTTGGGCTTGGCTGTTTTTGACCTAAATATGAATAACCTTGCAGGATTTGAAACCTGTTAGTATGTTTCTCCATCTTAATTTCTCTCTCTCCCTGCTACTGTCTGATCTAGCACACCTTGTGACAAATTGTGCCATCCTTTTCACTGATTTCTTAGGTAATTTGAGAAAATTATCTATGAAGATCACTAGGGAAATCTCAAAACAAAACATTCCTATCTAAACTGTAAATAGGTAATGAGAAATTTTAGACTTTTACAAGTGAATTTACTTATTCCTGAATTAAAATAAATTCTATAGACCCATATTTAGTCCAAAATTATTTTAAATACTAATATTTCATGGTGTAACTCTGGCCCATAATATGGATTTAATGACATTCTTTGGCAGAGTATAATCATATGGGAAACATAAACCTAAGACATTTTATTTCTACTTTAATTATATACTGTTCTTTTAAGTACAAAAATTGTTTTTCATCTTAAAAGAAGAGCAAAATAATAATCTTTTGGTCAGAAAGGGGTTTCACCTAAAAACATGGAGCATTTTCTATTTTTATTTTAAAATAGCCTTCATAATATTATATCTAATTAATAATAACATGATAAAGCAAAACTTATGCTTAAAGAATAACCTTTAAGACCAACTTTATTTTTAAGCATAAAGTTAGGAAATTACTTGGTGGAAAGAAAGTTTCTATTCATATAGCATTAAAAAAATTTTAAGATTGACAATTTTATCATTGTTACAATTTAAGATTTATTCACGCATATAACATTATTTTATTCCACAACAGTGAAGTGAGCTTTTTAAACTTAAAATTATGTTTCCCTAGTTGGAGCATGTATAGTTTTTTTGAGGTAAAGCAAATCACTCAGGTTTCAGTTTGAAGGATTGTGGATCAGGAACTGGGCTCCAATTTTAGCCTTGAGTTTGATGATTTATGTAATTTTGCACAAACTCTCTTCATTCAAAATTTCTTCATATTGGGTTGCTTTCCCCCTGTACCAGTCATATCATTATCAGTATATAATTTTGAGTTATAAAATTAATATAAAAGAGAAGTTGGGGGTAAATGTATAAAGTGATCATTTATATGCAGAATATTATGAACTCCTTTACAGAAGATTCCATACAGTTAAAAATGTGTGTGTGTGTGTGTGTGTGTGTGTGTGTGTTAAGATAAACCCAGATAGTTTTAAAATGAATTCAATGTGGGTCTGTTTTTGTAAAATTTCAGTTAAATTATACATTATTTTTAGTATAACGAACTTATATTTAGATTCTTCTCATCTGGGATAATAGAGGATTTCAGGGCTTGATTTACACACAGCTATGCAAAGCCAGGATTTTGTGAGGAGGAGAGCCTATTAATAAAAGGACCCATGTATGAAGAATCTTATCATTTTAAGATATTTAACTTAGATTCAGCCAACCACATGGACACTGTGCTCAGTATTGTACCTCCCCTACCATTAACATCCAGGTTAGTCAGCTGTGACATATACCTGTCAGGGATCTCAGAAGCTGGGAAATGATTCATACACTGTGGAATGAGATGGCCCAGTGCACCATGAAGATTTCAGCAGTGTGTCCCCACACCTGATGAAGAGGTCCCACTTGAGCAGGACTCAAGTGTATCATCACCTACAGAAAATAACTGGCTCATTCTCTGGGAACTGAGGGCTGAATAGAAGAGCCTGGTACCTGTACTTGATGAAGAGGCCCCACCAAGACCATCAGCCACAGGATATAGGCTCACTCTTTGGGACCTAAAGGCTGAACAGAATCTGGTCCTGTACCTGATGAAGGGGCCCAACCTGAGTGTTCTCAAGATTGTCATCAGGCAAGGAAATGTGTTCACCCTTTGGCACCTGAAGGTTGATCCAGAGTCTGGTTATCTTGGGGGTCCTTCCCCAGTATCACAGCCCATCTCCCCTACTACACTGTACTTGACCAGGCCTTGTGCTGGTCAATCAACAATACCCCATTTGTTTCTGCCATGGGAGTGGTCATTAGCATCACCCATTTTACAGAGGAGAAAACTGAGTCCCAACAAGATAGGGAGAATGGCTCTCATCACAGGCTTGGTCAGTAATGGAGCTGGGATTCCAGAAATGGCTGTTTGACTCCCCAGCTCAGCCCAAAGCTCTACTGGATCCACTCACTGCTGGCTTGGACACTCACTCAATCCTGATTGTGATGATGGCCAGTTCTTCTTGGCCTTGAAGAACATTAGCATCTTGCTGGCTCCATGGTTGGGGGTTCCAGCTGGAAGGACAGGCAGTAACTACAGGCCAGAGGAGCACCTGTGACCTTCCAGGAGCCACAAGTTAGGTGTCCCTCCCAACACATGGCTGCAACTGTAGGAGTCCTGTGCTCCAGAGGTCACATGCAACAAGGTCTAGGACTGACCAGGGAGGGAGCCATGTCTGTAGGTTCTCTGGAGCTGTCTATTAGAGAGAGTCAGTCCTGCCCTTGTCTGGCTCCTCCCATCTCACTTCCCATCCTCGCTGAGTGGCTCCATTATCTGGAACCAAGCTCCAATTTGCTCCACGGACTCCATGTTATACTGATGTGCAGCCACACCTGGAGGAGCTGGATCTTCCTAATTACTTTGATTTTCTGAAACAGAGGAAAGGACAGGATGCAGTCAGAGACTGGGCAGGGAGCTTTGAGGGAGCATTGTTCACATGGGAACTCTCCTCTCTCCTTCTCTCCAATTCCATCCAGGCCCTGCCTGTTTTCAGTTAGGTATAAATAGCAACTCCTCCAGGAAGCTGTCCTTGATCTCACTTGCCCATTCCATGGGTTTCCATCACTTTGTGTATCAAAATCTCTCATTAAATGTAAAGCCTAACTCAACCTAATAAGCAAATTTAGCAAAATAGCTCGCTATAAAGTCAATATCCAGAAATCAAAAGCATTTTTGTATACCAATAATGAAACAACAGAAATAGAAGCGAATAAACAAATCCCATTTACCATAGCAACAAGAAAAATAAAGTACCTAGGAATCAACTTAACTAAAGAGGTAAAACACCTGTACTCAGAAAACTACAGAACAATGAAGAAAGAAATCAAGGAAGACACAAATAAATGGAAGCATATACCATGTTTGTGGATGGGAAGAATTACCATCATTAAAATGTCCATACTACCCAAAGCAATCTATATACTCAATGCAATCCCAATTAAAATACCAATGACAGACTTCACAGAAATAGAAAAAATACTTCAAAAATTTATATGGAGCCAAAACACCCACGAATAGCCACTGCAATCTTGAGAAAGAAGAACAAGGCAGGAGGAATCACAATACCAGACTTCAAACAATACGACAAGGCTACTGTCATCAAAATAGCATGGTACTGGCATAAGAATAGACATATAGATCAATGGAACAGAACAGAGAGCCCAGAAATTAACCCAGGACTCTATGGTCAACTCATATTTGACAAAGGGGGAAGGAACATCCAATGGAGTAAAAACAGTCTCTTCAACAAATGGTGTTGGGAGAACTGGACAGCAACATGCAAAAAGATAAAACTAGACCACCAA
>PVIW01005246.1:0-110880 GCA_004026585.1 Noctilio leporinus | reverse complement strand
GTTCTTTGATTTCCTTTGCCCTTGGTGAAGTATCAGTAAACATATTTTTGCGTAGGATATCTGAAAGTTTACTGCCTATATTTTTCTCCAGGACCTTTATGGTGGCACTGCTTATGTTTAAATCCTTTATCCATCTTGAGTTTATTTTGGTGTATGATGTAAGTTGGTGGTCTAGTTTTATCTTTTTGCATGTTGCTGTACTGGACTCTTTAAAACCAAAGATGGTTGTATAACTACACCTGAACCAAACACTGAAAAAGGATCCCTCCCCCGATCCTGAGTCTGATAGCAAGGAAATTATAAAAATTAGAGTGAGAGAAAACCTCAATCATTGTGATACCTAGCACTTACAGCATACTTTTCTATAGTTTAAGAGCTTTACATATATTGAATCTCCACTACAACCCAAGGAGGTAGATGTATTTAAGATTAGGAAACCAGGGCCCAGAGTGGATAGCAACTTGCCCAGAGCCACACAGCTGGTTGGCGATCAATCAATCCATCGATGGTAGCAAAATTCAAATGCAGGCAGCCAAGCTCCAGTGCACACAGACCCAGGGGGCCACGAAGCAATGCTGCCTCCTCTAAGGTGAGGCTCAAGGAAACCAGGTCTCCTCCAGTCCTTCAGACATCCTTTGCAAGTTAAATGCTCTTCCTTGAGAGCTGAGACCAACTTCCGGGCTTTGTCCTAACCAGCAGAGGCCCCTGGGGCTAAGCTCGCCCTCTCTGCACAGAGATAGGGGCTGCCACCCTGCCCAGCTCAGTGCTTGCCAGGCAGCCATGACCCATCCCAGAGCAGCTGCTGGTAATAAATGCCATGAAGAAACAAATTGAAATATAACTGCCCTGACACCGGGAAGGAATAGGAGGAGTCACAGTATTGTTATGGGAAATCTGTCCTGTTGAATTTTTCATTTTTCTGCTGTCAAAGTGAACGGACCAGACCCTCCCTGGAGATGAACTGATGGTGCCCAAAGCAAAGCAAAGACTCAGTGTTCTTGTCAGAGCCCATTAAAGTGACCAGTTCGGAAAGCAGATGGTGGTATTACTGTGCAATTTCCATGGTTAATTTGAAGATTTGTATCACACGTGCGCACACACACGTACCTCAAAGCATGAGGGGTTTGGCTGGCCTCAAAGTTCAACCTGAGGGAGCTGGAGCAGCATTTCCCACAGGGTGATCTGTCAACACTCAGGTCAAGGAAGGTTAATAGGCTTGGGGCTGACAGAGGGCCCTACGCTCTGGTCACTTGGAGAATGCAGGACTCAGCAGTTATCTGTTTCCCACTGGACTCCTCAGGATCTTGAGTACATTCATGTGTGCTGTGAGCCTCCAAGAGCAGGGCCGAGTATGCAGAATTGACCAAATTCCCCTTCCCACCAGTGCTGCAGGAAACACACTATGGGAACTGCTTTCTACAGCATAAGCCTTGATCTTCCTTCCTCTTTTCAACTCCAGCAGGCCCTGACCTGAAGAGTCTGCCCAGCCCAGTTCTGAGCCAACCTGATGAGGACAGGAAGACCATAGTGATCTTAACCTCACCAACAGGGGGCCTGGAGAAGATCATGAGGACAAAGAAGCAGCACCTTGACTGTCAGGTGCCTGCTGAGCATAACCAGCTCTACCTTCTGGCCCTCTGCCTCACTCCTTACATCTGGGTTTCTGCCAAGCACTTGGACTTGAACCCCATTCTAAACCTTACCCCTTGCTTCTCTCTTGCCACCCCCTCCCAAGGGGCTGTGTTCTCCGACCAGATGATCTGTCTCTTCCTGGGATCCTCCTGCAGCTGGAATGTTGACTGAGGCTATTACTGCATCTCTGCCCACATGGCCTCATGGATAACCTAGCACCTGGGTAACTCTGGCCTCGCCCACCAGCCAGCCCCTGGCATGGATGTACTGTATATTGCATATACCCAAGTAGGTCATACCTCTTGGCTTTTGGACAACAGAATATCCACTACTCCCACTGGCACCAGACCCAGGCCCAGGCCATGTGACAGTGCTAGCGACCTTTAATCCCCACTTGTCTCTGTTGGTGAGGTCCTGATGTGCTCAGTGGCCAGGCCCTGCCCAGGTGGTGAATGGAAGCTTGGCATTTCTTAGACAATGTCCCCGCCACACCACAGGTCAGCAAGACACACAGCTGAGGTATGAGGCTGAAGACCAAAGCATTAGTGCTGAGAAGCACTGGGGCTTCCCTTGCACACGGCGCTAGCCCAGCAGTGTGGAGCACATTCTGATGATTGAGATTTTCTGGGAAGCACTGGACAAGGTTATATTAGATCAAAGGTGTCAGGCATTGGGATTTTATGGACCAGTACAATTTCAAAACCAGTCTTTGAGAAACTTTATAATGTTGGCAACCAAATAAGGAAAATAAATATAACAGTAATCTGTAATCACCACCATTTCACACAAGAAACTAAATCTTACTACCAAAAAAAAAAAAACAAAAACAGTAGGGAAGACAATCTCAGCATTTGAGAAACTAGTGCTCTGGAAAATTTCTGCACTTTCCCTGTTTTACCAGAGACCAGCAGGAATTGATCCTGGATCAGCCCCAGCTGAGGGTCCAGAATTCAGGAGCCACAGCCCACGAGGGTCTCCAGGATCTCAGAGGCTCTGCTCACCCGCACTGCCTGGCAGCCAGGCATATCCAGCGGCTCAGGTGACTCAGTGGCACTTCTTTTCATGAAAACAAATCTGTCTTTCCGCAACTTGCACACTTTGGTCTTGCTTCTGTCTTAACCCAGAACATGTTTACTTTCTTAAGGTCTCCCTTTATACATTTGAAGCCTGTACCACAGACTTTTCTCGGTCTCCACTCCCCTACCCTATCCCCAGATCAGGGTGGGACTCTGAGGAAGGAGAGAAAGCGGGAGGTCTGAGCACTGGTCTTCCTTCCGCCCTCCCAGGCCTGCGTTCAAGATGCCCAGACAGAAGTAAGGAGACCAGAGAACCACAGGAGCTGGAGCCCTGAGCACTGGACACTGGGAACCCAGAGCCTGGCAGGAGAAAGCCTTGGTGGGCTCTGGAGGCATCATGGAACGGACCCCTCCCAGCAGGGCACATGGGTCTGTCACCTCCAAAGCCATACCAATTTCAGGGGTGGTCATTTGGGCAGTCATCACAGCACAGAAGGCGACAAGCCTGCAAGTTCCTTACCCCTCTAGAGTGCATTTTTCCAGGATGCAACTGTGTGTGGGCTACATGCTGGTGGCTCTAGATGATATGACAGAACAGAATCCCTCTGTGAGTCAGGGTATCTCGGAGAATGGACCATCGCAGCTCCACCAGCAACCTGGGTGAAGAGCTGAGGATCCTCAGGGGGCCCCAGGGCATTTGTGAGCTCCAGTCTCACCGTATTGAATGCTAAGCTTAAAATTTGTCGGTGGCTTCCCATTCCTAGATTTAAAAACAAACAAACAAACAAACATATTTCTTAGGCTTTTATGTGGCTTCCAGGCATTGTGCGAGGCTCTCACCATGTGTGCTCTACCCAGCTCACTGAGACCCAGCCACACTGACTATCCTTTACGTCTTTCCAAGGTACCCTGCCCCATAGGGGTGGGCTGTTCCCTTTGGCTGGACTGCGCTCCTTAAGCCCCCATTTACCTCCTCAACTTCTCCTCGTCTTTCAGATCTCAGCTAAAATTTCCCTTCTTAGGGAGCTGCGCGAACACCATAGCCCCTAGCCACGGGTGGCTACTGAGCACTCAAAATGTGACTGTTCTAACTGAGAGGTTCTAGAAGTAAAATACACACCAGGCTTTTGAAAACTTAGTATAAACACAAGAATGCAAAAATGGCCCTGGCTGATAGCACAGTGGATAAGGTGCTGGCCTGCAAACCCAAAGGTCACTGGTTCGATTCCCCAGCCAGGGTACATAACCAAGTTGCAAGCCAGGTCTCCAGCCAGGACCGTAGCTGGAGGCAGGTGAAAGGCAACCACACACTGATCTCTCTCTCCCTCTCTGCCTCTCTCCCTTCCCCTCTCTCTGAAAATAATAAAGAAAATCTTTTTTAAAAATTGTTAATCTAGGTCCTGGCTGGGTAGCTAGAATGTTATCCCAATAACACCAAGATTGTGGGTTTGATCTCCAGTCAGGGTGCATGAAGAGGCAACCAATGAATGCATAAATAAGTGGAATGACAAACTGATGCTTCTGTCTCTTTCTCTTTCTCCCTCTCTCTCTGTTAATTCAATAAACACATTTTTTTTTAATTTTAATTTATGGTATATGTCATGTCTATTTATGTTTTGTGTGTTTGGAGGGGTCAAACTACTTCATTGAGGGTTGAAGGGCTGGGAAGATGAGATCTGATGTGCTCAGCTAGGCCAGGATCTCCCCAGCTTCACAGCTGCTGAAAAAGGCTGGCATGCCTTAAGTTAGATTTTATACTGTAATATTGATAATAAATCAGCAGTGAAATTTTGTTGTGTTTTATCAGCATAGAGAATGGAGGGTTCATGAAATTTTCTTTTAGTTTTCTTAAGGAAAAAACAAAAAGAATGAAAAAAATCTCATTGATAATTTGTAATACCGATTAAACGTTGAAAGGCTAATATTTTAGACTTAAGTGAAGTATTATATTAAAATTAATTTCACCTCTCTTTCTTACTTTTGCTAATGTGGCTACCAGAAAATTTAAAATTATGTGTATGGCTTGTATTTAAACCTCACAGTGTATTTCTGTTGGATAGTGGTCTAGAGCATATTACCCTAGTCTATGCTTGGATGGAAAACTTATAGTTTGCCTTCCTAATCTTTATTGCACTTTATAATGATGGATTCCCACCTGAAGGTAAACTCCATAAAGACAGAGTCTGTGCTTGTTTTGTTTTCCACTGTGTCCTCAGTGGCCAGCATAGCCCTTGGCACACCGTAGGAGCACCGCAGGTGTTATTAAATGTATTGGTGAAATCTCTAACATGTGTGGGACACTTCACATGCAGTATTTTCAAACCTGTGTGTGAATGTGCCTACGCCTGTGTGCACATGTCTGTGTAGGCATAATAAACACTTTTCTGTTGAAATCTTGCACAGAACCTCATCCTATAAAGCAGAGAACAACAGAACAGTTTTTAACATAGATGGGTGGGAGCCTCTGCTTGATGCCCCCATTGTTTCCCAGAGGCCCATGAAGCCCCTGGTTAAACCCTAGAGCCCCTCCCTGATAGACAGTACAAAGACCATTGTGTAGCAAGTCTATTCCCCTTCAACAGCTCATGAGGAATTGCGGCAAAGTGGTAATGTGTTTAGCAGCCAGTGCATGGTGGAGCCAAGTAGGGGCCTATTGAACAGCAAATCCCAGCTGAGCCCTCTTAATGCACTGAAGACTCGACTGCCGGTACAGCCGGCAGGATGGGGGTGGTAGTGAGGCGGCACCCATGACTCCACTTATCTACTTTCACACCAAGTTGGGGCCTTTGTGAGTTCAGGCAACTCTGGTCACTCTTCTGAGTTAAATGGAGATGAATACGTCTACTTTGAAAAGGTTGCTGGGGGTGGGGAGTAAATGAAAAACAATGTATTATAGCACTAATATAGTACCTGACACATAGTAGGTACTCAATAAGTAGTTGTTATTCTCATCATCATTAAAAATAAGCAAACTGTAAGCCTTGGCAACCATAGTCTAAAGAGTAGCATACTCCAATCACTTGCTAAGTGTATTTCCTTGCTGTAGTTATTGGTCATTTGTACCCATGACTTATACTATGTATAAGTAAATGCATGTACGCACAGGGATATAGGCACTAAATATACATGCCATTAAGCACTACAATCTGTTTTTGTAATATGTGCAGGACAGGAATTGAGGGGAATATATTTCTGTAACTGGTCCTGCACAGAGACAAATGATCCTCAAATAGAAAACCAACTATGTCACCTCCCCAAAACAGTTTCATACCACTGTCTGTATGAGCTGAACAAGGGGCATATGAACATTTGTTCCTAATTAATAACAACAAAAAATCTGTCTCATGTATTCTTAGTAACCAATCCTAATCCCAGTTCCTGAGGTGTTACTTGTCATGTTTTATTTGAGAAAGGCATCATCACATTCCCTGGTGCCAAGGACAGACTCCAGGTCTCTGCGTTGCAAACACAATGGCAGCTCCCATTTGTCGCATATCAACAAGGCAGCAGGCCGGGGGGGACTGACTGCCCAAAGTCTTGGTAACAACCCAGCACCTGTCAAAATATAGGCCAATGGAGCTGAAAACCATAACTTCTCCATTAAGAATTAGGGGCAGGAGAGTGCAAAGTGAGACCTGCCAATCGGTGACTCACTAACAGATGTGTCATGGGCCCCGGCTGCAAGATCTGGGCCTGGAAAGCAGGTGCAGACTGGATCCTCCCGCCTTCCATCCACAGCATTAACTCGGAAGCTGCATTCTGTGGCCCTTCCACAGGGTCCATGAACCCAAAACTGGGGCTATGGAAAGCCCCAGAGTACACACAGGCCAGCAAATGCCGTCCAGAATCCCAGGCTTTTCAGCTCTGCTCTCCTCCCTTATAGCAGAAATCTCTGAAAGCACGCACACACTGGCTAAGGGCCCAGAGGCCTTCCCTCCCTTTCCTTACTCCTTCCCACCCATCATCGCACTTTATTTGCGAAAAGAAGTTTTTAAAGACTCCAAAGTGTGGTAACCCCAGGGGTTCACAAGCTTTCTATAAATGGCCAGCAAGTATTTCTGGCTTTGTGAGACTTACCAACTCTGTTGTAACTATTCGTTTCTGTTGTTGTAGGCAGAAATGAACAAAAACATATGATTTTGCTCATGTGTAGAATATAAAACAAGAAAAAGTAATGAACAAACAAAACAAAAAAGAAACGGATAGATAACAGAATGGTGGTGAGCAGAGGGGGAGGGGCAGGGAGAGGAAAATGGGTAAAGGGAATCAAATGTACAATAATGGATAGTGGTGGGTACACAACAGAGTGTACAGGTACCAAATTCTAGTGTTGTATGCCTGAATTTATATAATGTTACTAATCAATGTTGTTTCAATTAATAAGTAAATTTAAAATAAAAGCCTCTCCTATGTATAGTGCAAAAGAAGTCATAGATAATAAGTAAGTGATGGGTGTGGCAGTTTACCCATAAACTTTATTTACAAAAACAGGTGGCAGGTAGAATTTGGCCGCAGGCCATGGATAGCCAACCTCTGCTTTACAGATAAGCAAAGTGAAAACAAATCCAAGTGTCAGCCAGAGCTTTTATTTTTAAAAGAACAAGATTGGGGTGAGATGGGATGGCATGGGATGGGATGGGAAACATGCAGAGTTATTGCACGAAGAAATAGGTACTGTTTTGTAAATATTTTGTTACAAACTTTTTATCCAAATATGCCATGTGTATGTGTGACTGTGTTCTAAATAGTGAGGATGTATTTCTTAGCCTGAGTCAAGTTCAGAAAAATTTGGAACACGCTAGCATAGTGGATAGAATCTTCAATAGGAAGCCAGGGGTTCTGGAGTAAAATCTCTATTCTGTCACTAGTTGATACTTTGATCTTTCAGAAGTCACTTCCCATCACTGACCCTCAATTTCCTCCTCTGCAGATTGAGAGATTTGGAAATGAGGCCCATTTCCAAATTCTGATTCTGAGATTCTGTGGAGTGTTGTCATCATGTAGTGTAGGTAATTAGGGACACCCGCAAACCAGCCAATCCAGCCCAGAGACTTTCAGGCAATTTAGTTTCATCCTGCCTCCTCCCCAGGCCTATCTCTTTTCAGCTGATAAATATTTGCTTCATTTCATACTTTGAAGTCTCATTTAACAAATCAGCCCCAGTGTGTGGATGAGGAAGGATTTACCCAAAGGCACTCGTAAGTGCCTGAAACAAACTCAAATGTTGGTTTGTTTTCTACATGTAAAGCCCCTGCCTTTTTTTCCACACCATGGTCCTCTTTGGGGAGATTAATTGCTACAGCTCCAAACCCCAAGCTATGGCTCATCCTCTATTCCTACTTGGGAATAATGACTAATCAATTCCTGAACACTTAAAAGTGAAGCTGTACCAGGAGCCAGTGCAGGTTTACCAAGAACAGGCAATACCAATGCAGAAATCATGTGCCTGAGCTTCCAGAAGTTCTGACAAGGTGTCTCGTAGGACCCTGTGGAGTAGCTGGTGAGATAAACACTGGAGAACGAGCCCTGACTGGTGGCATAGTGGATAAGGTGCCAACCTGCAAACCAAAAGGTCGGTGGTTTAATTCCCCAGCCAGGGCACATAACCAGGTTGCAAGCCAGGTCTCCAGCCAGGTCTGTAGCTGGAGGCAGGTGAAAGGCAACCATACATTGATGTCTCTCTCCCTCTCTGCCTCTCTTCCTTCCCCTCCCTCTAAAAATAATAATAAATTAAAAAAAAAAAAAAAGGCTGGAGAATGAGTGAGTGAAGCAGGTTCACAGTTGGTAGATCAACTATAACCAGGAAGCATCATTTAACGGAGCAAAGAGTATCATGGGAAGGAGACTCAGATGCCTATGAATAACTAGAGGGAATGGTGATGTTTCTGGATTAAAGGGGCCCATTCACCTGCCCAATTAAACACAAGCAGGAGTTTGCAGCAAAGAAAGTAGAGGTTTATTAGTTTAGGAAATGGTGCCAAACCCAGTCACAGGTGAGCTAGTGCTACAAGAACTGACTCCCCCATGGCTTCCAGGGGATGGGTTATATAGGGGGAAAATCATTAATCATGGGGCTAATGGAGTTGGGGTCATGGGCTCTATTGATTGGTTGGGGCAAGGAAAGAAAGTAGCTGATCATTGTGCCAGGTCATGATGTCAGCTATGACATTTTTTCTGTCTGCTTTCATGAGTCTGAGGTTAAAACACATCTGAAGTCAAGATGTTACCCTTGAGCTTGACCAAAACTTTCTTTGTGTGGTCAACAGACCTGAGACTTTGTTCCTGAGACAGTTTAATCCTGACCAGTATCTGATGACCTAAGGGCTTAATGATTAAGGATGGGAGTAGATAGACTGAAAGGAGAAAGGGTCATGTTAAAAAAAATGGAGTTTCTGCACAGTTAAAATGAGGACTCTGACAAATGGAAAGGGGTATAATGAGTGTAGGAGGAACAGCTAGTGCAGTGAAAATAGCAAGGGCTTTGGAATCAGACAAACCAGCATTCAAATCCAAGTTTCACCATTCATTAGTTGCTTGACCTTGGGGAAGGTGCTGGATTTCCCAGAGGCCCTCCCTTTCCTTATCTTCCTGTTGTGAGACCTAAGTGAGATAATGTATATAGAGCCCTTAGCACAGTGCATGGCATATAATAGGTTAGCGTATCTTCTTCTCAATCATTTCCTCATTCACTTATCCAATAAACATTTACCCAGGCACTGAGACACTGGTGGTGAATGTCAGAGTTACAAATATGCATGACAAATAGCTCCTGGTCTGAGAATGCAAATTAGTAGTAGAGAAAGAAATGTTTAAAAAGAAATTCTAATACAGCATGATAAGTACAACAATAGAATCATGTACAATACACAGAGGAGAACGTGATTAGCTCTGAGGCAGAAGCAGAGGAGGCTGCCAAGTAGATCTCCCAGAGAAGGTGGTCTATGGTCTACAATGGGTTCAGAACAGAAATAAGAGTTTGCCCGGCACTCAAGGAGGGTGAAAACAGGATAGTATTCAAGGCCTTGATGAAGTATAAAGAGCAAACGATGGGTAGGAGGGTCAACTTGGAGCTCAGCTTTTCCCCTACTCTTCACACTGAAACCCAAAGCTGCTCTGCTGATCAGCAGGTGAAAAGTGACAAATTAAGACATAAACACCCAGAGAGCTCCACCTGATCACAGAGAAAGGAAGAACAAGAACATTCTTGCTTGCTGATAAGACAGCCCTACATATTCAGTCCTTCCATTCAGGAACAGCATGACTCCAGGCCCCTGGCTCAGGAAATTTGTAACTGACATTTGTGAAAAGATAAAGAATCTTCCAGAACCCAGATATTCACACATGCCACTAATGGTCAGGTCTATCACAAAGGTTGTGTTAAACTAATTTCATGAAGACCAAGATTTGTCTCATTCACCACCAAACCTTCAGTGCCTAGAATAATGTCTGCATGCAGGAGGAGCTCAGTAAACATTTACTGTGTGAACAAGTGTTTGGACACACAAGAAGTCTGCAGAGAAGTCTGATAATAAACCAGAGTTCTCTGTCCTCAGCTGTCATGATAAATAATTCAATGAACAGAAAGGGATTCCTGGAGAAAGCATATAAAATAAGAATGGAGCTGCAAAGAATTTTGAATGTATTGGTGAATTGACTCAAGATTCAAAATACTTGAAGAAGGCAGAGCAATAATCTGTGTAGTGATAAGAGATTTTAACAGACTTGCCATACCAGTTGAAAGATGTGATTTTAGCAGCAATGCACTTGGAAAAGAATCATGGGTCTTCATTGACCATAAACTCAGTTGGAATTTGAGATACAAAATAGTTGCCAGGAAAGTAACTGCTCTGAGGGACAGAATCCAGACATGTGGGAGGGGATGGGCCCAGAACAAGGGGTGCTGCTCACCATTTTGGTAATTGGCTTGGTACCTAAAATATGCTCAAAGGAGGGAAATCAAGAACAGGATAAAGATTATATCACGTGAGAAACAGTTGAAAGAGCCCAGAGAAGTCTCAGAAGGTTCATTAGTTTCCCCACCTGCCATAACAAAATACCACAAACCAGATGGCTTAAAACTACTGAAATGTATTCTCTCACAGTGTTGGAGGTCAGGGTCCAAAATCAAGGTGTTTGAAGAGCCATGCTTCCTCTGAGGTCTCTAAGGAAGGATCCTTCCTTGCCTCTTCCAGCATCTGGTAGCCTGGGGCATTCCTTAGCTCCAGCTGCACCATTCCAATCTCTGCCTATATCTTCAGGTGGTGTTCCCCCTTTGCGTGTCTGTGTGGCTTCTTGTGAGGGCACCAGTCACCTCTGATTAAGGGCCCCTCCTGTACCAGTATGACCTCATTTTAATTATACATACAATGACTCTATTTTCAAATAAGGTCATATTCTAAGGTACTAGGGTGTGGCATTTCCACCTACCTCTTTGTAAGACACAAAGCAACCCATAACAGAGGCCAAGAGAACTCTCTTCACATAGTCAAAGACCTCTCTTGTAGTGGATTTGATCTGTGTGGCTCCAGTGGCAGAACAAAGAACAGGGAGTGGAAATTACAGGGATGCACATTTTAGCTCCTTATAAGGAACTTTCTAAAAGTTCAAGCTCTCCCTTGTGACTGAGGAAAAGGCGCTGGGTGCCATCTCATGGGGTATCTTGCCGATTTCCTAGGCAAGCGGATTGAGCAACAGGGCATCCCTCGTTTCACTCTCAGTGGACTTGATTCCATGTGACACTGCCCTCTGGTACTCTGGCATGAGGGAACCATCTGTAACCAAGCTGCGGTGTAAGTGGCTGTTTCCAAGAGGCAATGGAAGTAGATGAGCTCCATCATAATGCAGGCGGCTTATGAGAAATGGAGCATGAATCGCAGGCCCCAGAAATGAATATAAATTCGGCAGCTATTTTAATTTTTAATTGAAAAGAAAAAGCCTATCCCAGCCAGAAAGAATAGGGGAAGAGTGTACTTCCCACAACACTGTAGAAAGCATTTGTTAGCGCGGCCAAGATAAATGGTGCAATCTTGTCTCCTCTGCCACCCTGGCAATCGGGATGGGAAAGATTTCTACAGGGACCGCCACTGCTGGCTGCCTCTATGGATAATGAAGGTCATGGTTTGTGAGCACAAACTATTCCGCTCCAGACGCAATTTCATCGGTATGCAGGCATGGAAACTCAGCAGTCAGCCCATGCCCTGATTAGATTTTGGAATCTAGTAATAATGTATTCCTTCTCTAAATCCCTCCCCATTTGGGGGATGTCTTTGCACTCATATGGAGCAGCCAGAAGACAGGAAGTGGTCCTGGGAAGAGAAGTGACATTTATTAGGCACCTACTTTATGCCAGTCATTGGTTTTATCAAATTATGGAAGCTTTGGACTCCATCAGTATATCAGTGGGTGTGTACATGCCTGCACATGTGTGATGTAGATGGAGAACAGAAAGGAGAGGGAAAAGGTGCAAAGCGTTTAGAAGATGGGAAGAGTATGGATCAAAAGATGCATAAAGGATCCAGCCTCATGAGGGCAATGAATCGGACAGCTTGTTAGGGAAATTCCTGCCTCCAACGGGGATATCCAGCCAGCACAGGATTCTCAGGTTGTGCTCTGAGCAGTCGTGGGGGTGACCAGACTCAAGGCTTAAGATGAAAGAACACTGGAGGACTTGAGAGGATAGAAGATCTTCCGAGCCAGATAGACCCCAGAAAGGACATGCAGGTATCTGTTCAGGATCCTGATGCATCCAGAGCCCTAACCTCTGTCATTTTTGTTCACTTTACCTCTAGTTATTTGCTTGATTACCTCTGGAACCTCACTAATATGATCCTCTTTAAGGTTCTAGATCTGTGGTTCTCAGAATTTAAATGCAAATGAATCATGAAGAGGTTGTTCATAAAGTAAACTCCCGAACTTCACACTCACAGAGAGCCAGTGAATAGGTTTAGGATGAAGCTTGAGGATCTGTACTTTCAACAAGTACCTCAGGTAAACAGGACCATGCTTCAAGGAATATACTACTCCAAATCATTCATGGCTTTACTGGAAGAAAAAGAGAATGCGTTCATACCTGGCTAAAAGGGAGAAGAAGGGAAACTGTCCCTCATAGTCAAGGGTGCTCCTGCCACAATACAGGCTGCCCCTCAGCTGTCCAGCACCCAGAAATTTTAGAGACTCTTGGTTGTGCCTAAAATCTCACCACTGCTTTCTTCCTTAGGGTAAGGGAAATTCCAGCATTGTCAGCTAACCTTAGCATGAAGTAGACCATTCTCAGTCAAATTCTTTCCCTGAAAGAAAAAAGAAAGAAAGAAAGAAAGAAAGAATAAACACACAAGAGAAAGTAATTTTCTCTTTGTGGAATGTTCCCATAGGTGTCTGGCACTGCATTCACACTCCATGGTGAAGATCATCAAATGGTTGATGGCCCGCACTGACCCTCTGAGGTGGTATTTTCTGCATTTGACATATGGTGAAATTCAGCTTGGAGATTAAGTATATTATTTAAGGTCATTCAGCTGATGGTAGCAGATCCTCTATGTAATCCAAAGTCTATCTGCCTCTAAAACCCATCCCCTCCCACCAGACCATTTTCTAACCGTAGACTCTAATAAGAGGAAGGAAGAAGGGGAAACCACAGAGATGAACAGACCTGGGTGGGCTGCTACAGAAGAAAGGAGATGGTGACCACAACAATGTTATAGTAGAATGAGTAGCAGAGGGAACATAAAAGTAGGACCCTCACCATTGCAACCTAAAAAGAACTTAATAGAAGAAGCTAGAAGCAAAGGATGGCATACATGTCTCATTCACTAACCCAGCAGTCTTGGGCCTGGTCTGGGAGTTTATCACAAGAAACACTATGTTAGCACAGGAGGAGAAAAGGCCTTGGAATTTTATGTACTGTTTCCACTATCTGGGAAGGAAAGCTTTTGAAACTGTGTTTACATCCCAAAGCCCAATAGGCAGGAAAGGACTCATAGTGCCTAAAAAATGAAGCCCATGAACATTGGGTGTTCACACCCTAGTCCTGGAAAGCTAGCACCACCTTTAACTGTCAATCAATATGTAATTCCTTCACCTCCATCCCCCATCCTGCCAACTATATAAGTCCTCAGAACAAAAGACTTGCCCTCTTGGTGTTCTTGGTCCTCTGGCCCCCAGCCTCTGGTCCCCCTCCTCTGGCCACCAGAGCTCTGCCCACACTAGGACGAACTTGCCAACCCAACCTTTGGCCACCCATGCTTTTGCTCTCTCATTCACTAATAAATCTTGCCTGCGTGCTAATAGGCTCGCTGATCTCGAATTCTTTATTGCATTGGCAAGAACCAGGGTTTTTCTGATAACACCAGGACACTGGTATGGAGGTAGAGGGTCCAAAGACAACTTGTACATTTCTACAGTGACCCTTGAGCTTATTCTCAAAGTGAAGTATCTGTCAGCTTAAATAAGCATTGGCCTCTATCAAGAAAAGGCTAAGGACAGGAAACATCTCCTTCTGTGGGGGGTTGGCACCAGGAGAAAGAGAAAAATATCTGGGAGACAAGCAGCTGGTCACACCTGGGACTAATGACAGGAATTGGGTGTGAATGGTTGAAAGAGTGTAGTGGGAACAAGTGACTCCATGGGCCAGCTCTCAAGGCAGGCTGGAAACGGGATTCAGCCTCTCCTGGCAGCATCCAGACAGCAGCACCAATGGCTGCAGGTCAACTTTGCTGAATGTCCCACCATTCCCTTAACTGTCACCTAGATTGAAATAAGCCCACCTGCCTGTCTGCAAAAATCAGTGTCTACTTTGAGTTTACTAATAGAGCACCAACATTCTCAGAGGTTCAGCAGCTGTACCATCTCTCTACAGATTCCCACTTCCCCAGTCCTATGGATGGCTTCTGTATAGCATCTCCCCACCTTTTCATTCTCACTGCCGTGTCCCTAGGCCAGGATCCAACCCACATATCCCTCCGTTATAGCAACTCCATAGTTGGCTGTTCAGAGCCTTTTACAACCTAGCCCCATCCTAACTGAAAAACTAACTGCCCACTCTTCCTTCCATTGTTCACTCAAAGGAGCCTCCCACTTCCATCAAAATGGCCTGCTGTACGTCAGCCTCCATTTCTTTGCTCACAACATTTCTTCCATCTGGGTTTCCACTTTCCCTGTATATACGCTTGCCCCCACCCCCACCCATTTCTTCAACAAGCAATTAGTGTTACTATTTGCGAATAACATTCTAGGCGCTGGGGATTCAGTGGTGATCAGGGCAAAGCCCCGCTGCTCTTGGAGCTTGCTTCTAGTAAGGAGACTATAAGTATGAGAGAAGGGTAGAAAGTGGCACAGGGTGTGTTTGTTTTAGACAGGAAAGGCTTCTCCATGGAGGTGACCTTGGATCAAGACATGAATGAAGTGACAGTTAATCATGCAAAAATTGAATTAAAGCATCTTCTTGAGAGATCTACTTAAGCTCTTTAGAAATCACCCCCATCTCTGAATTTCAGGATTTGCTGCCCGAAATATTCACGCATCCCGAGCATATCCTGCCCTAAATTGCTTTTAACTTCTTGCACCTAACCAGAGGGTAAGTGCTTTGAGGGAAGGCACTGGATTCCACTTCATGCAAGACACAGGTTAATGGGGCATTGTTGAATATGAGGATTACCCAACTAAGGCAAAATATAGGAGAAATCATTTCATTGTACTTCTAAAAGTTTGGTCAGTGAGAATCTTTTTTCCTGGTGATTTGAGGAACCGCTTTGCCAGTTTCCAACTGGAGCCTAGGAAGGCTGCTAAGGCCACTGGTTTGATTTGATTCCATTAGCAAATGATAAACCCTTTGTGCCTGAGGGAGAAAATACCACCAGCAGCTCTAAGATGGAAGGACATCTATTGTCAAGCTATCTTGAAATCATTAAGCTGAAGTCACAAAGAAAACGCCACCCTGAGGGTTCTTCTGACTTTGAGATAATGATCCTGGATAAATCAATAAAAAGTGTTTCCCTGATGAGCAGCAGTTAAGGATCAATGAAAAGGACACTGCATGCCTCTAGAGTTTATTGAGTCACACCTTGCTTTGTAAATATTTTTAAAGTATACATTGTTAACATTTATAAGTGTGTAGTGTGTTGTTACTTCCATGCATTTAGCTGCTTTAATAAATAATTATATTTTTGCCAATTAAACAACACATTGACCACATCCAATCACTATGGACACACTGTAAGGAGGGTACAGAAGTGACTGAAAAGATATATAGTCCCTGTGACCCAGGAACTATATTCCAGCAGAGAAGAGAAATGCTGAATAAATTAATATTAGTAATTCAGTGATTATAAGCAAGCAAAACACACTGTCCAGAGAAACACAGGGCCGCTGGAGCATATGGACAAGGGGTAATCAGAGCAAATTTCCCGAGGAAGCAACATTTCATGTAAGACAATAGTCAGCTATAAAGAAAGGTAGCGCGGAAGAATGTTTCAGTCGGAGGAGACAGCATGTACCCAAGATTGCTGGTGTGGGAGGAGCGTGATGCTTGGAAGAATATCAAGGTCAGCAGGGCTAGAGTGAATACTGAGGCTGGCAAGCACACAGGGTGGGGGGCGAGGCAAAATCACAGTAGGGCATTATAGGATTCTGGCCTTACCCTACGAGGTGCGGAAGGCCATTTTACATTTGGATATTGGAGAAGCATATTAATATCTGCAGTAACAACAACAACAACAACAAAAAACACAACCATGTATGTCCCCTCATTGAGCAAGAAAAATTTGAGAGGAGAAATGAATCAATCGCCTTTTAAAGAAAGGAATCAGCTTTAATTAAAGGGAACTGGAGAAAATCACTTGGATTTGAAAGTATGTTTGTTTATCTAGGCATTACCCTGTAAATTGCTTTTCTTGGCTGATAAGAGAAGCTGGAAGATAAAGATTATTTACAACCCAGGTAGTTAAAGAATCAATTTGCTTACAAATCAGCTTGAGACAAGGTCCCCAGTAAAACCAAACTAGATTATGCTCCAGGAAAAGACAAATTTCTCAGCTGCCACTCTATAGAAAGAGATAAGGCCTGTCTTTCTGTCAAATTGCTTTGACAAGCCTGTATTTACCCATCTGAAAGGCAAACCTTTAATGTGTATATGTGAGCATCAAGAATTGGCAGACATGCTTTAAGATCTTCACGGGCAGTCCTAAACATAACTGGAGGTTGTAATCATTGGAAATTTGGAATTATTATAGATATAATGAAATATTTATATATATATATATAAAATGAATTATATATTTTTTCTTCTCTTCTTTGCTTAAACCCCATTGTTGACCAACAGTATGACATCTCAGTGCACAATTTTTGGAGTTTCAAACAGTAGCTATCAGCCTTTGTTTTGAAGCTGTTAAAATGAGCCTGCCCATGGCTGGCTTAGCCGCTCCTTCCCAAACACCAGCTTCCACTGCTTGTGTCTGGAATTCCCTTCTCGCTTCCAGCTCCTGAGACTACTATTTCATACCAAATAACTAAGAAGACACTGCCACTTATTGGTAAGAAACTCATCTTGCAAACTCAGGCCTTTAAAGCGATGAGTAAGCTTGAAAGTTGCCACACTAGTCCAATTTGCCACCATTTGCTTCATTATGCAGGGAACCATAACCAAGAAATGAACAGACTAAGACCACATAGTCAAATAATATGCTCCATAAACCAATGTGGTGTTCACTGACCCACTCTTAATAAAACTTGTGTTTTGTGCTGCCCCTAGTGGCTGAGGTGAGAGGACCAATGAGCTGCCTTCACTCTCCCTCAGTCCCCAAAGATCAAAGACAACTATTGTCGTGGCTCAGGTTATAGAGTTGGTGGACCAGAGTAAGTTGTGAATTGAACCTGTTCATCTTGGCCTCAATGCCAAGCTAAATGGTGACACAGAATTTGAAAACCAGACAATTCTGGGTATATGTCCCTTGGTCAATCTGGTCGTGTTATTAATACAAATGCCCAAATCATTCAACATAATACATTGATACCTTGTCAAAATTTCTCTCTGAGAATGGGAGGGCAGCAGGACCAGCCTTGACTTATCAGAAGATAGAGGTCAGGTGAAGAACAATACTCTTCATGCTACAGGGGAGAAAATGAAGCCCAACTGAGTGACTTCTGGGACACTTTTCAGTACACAGTCCTTTCAGGAATTGTTCCCAAAGCTATATATGTTACCCATGAATCAAAATGACACCTTGGAAATCTTCTGCTGATGGATCTGGGTGGACAGTCACATCAGATCATTCAAGCCAAGAACTTCCCAGTTTAATGATCCATGAGTCTTCATGGGTCCTTCCTATCCATTCAGAGTTTGTCCGGTAGAGACAGACTCCAGGATTCCCAGCAGTTAGCTATGCTGCCTTTGTCATTCCAAGCTGTCACTGTGCGGGGCAGCTGCTCCCTCCAGGCTTTCCTAATTAGCAGCGTGGCACTCATTAACAGCTGCTGCATGTTTAAGTGTTCTCCCCATGTGGAGAGGGGCCTATAAAACCTCCCCCAAATACACCCTCCTGTGAAAGCAGAGCACAGTCATGGCAACAGATGTTTGCTGACAACGGGCCTGATGACTTGCTCTGCCAGGATTGAAGGCTCTGCCCCTGAGCCAGTGAGGACAGGGCAGCGCACCCCAGCGAGAAATCCACCATCACATAGGCTCACGGTGCTTAGCTGAGCACCTGGCACATTGCAGGCGCTCAATTAATGTTAGCTACCAGTAGGACTTATATTCTGCCAATACACACTAAGGCAGCATCAAAATGTGGAAAATTCTCATATGGGTGGTAAACATGGCTTCCCCAACCACAGTCCACTTTATGGACTACACCACTACACCACCACCATCTCCACCATCCATCACCATCCATCACCATCCATCACTACCCCCACCATCACATTATGACCACCACCACTGTCACCACCATTACCACATGGTTGTGTGATAGCCTTCCCTATGGCCCTTGGAAACTTTTCCTAGTCCAGCACCCCTTCTGATTAGTCAGTGCCATAGTTACCAATCATTAAATTCAATATCATGCCTGGTTATCATCATCCTCGTTGTCATCATTGTTATCGGTGGACCAACATTCTCACAGAGATTTATACCCAGAACCTCAGCCCTGCCTCCCACAGGCTCTCTCTGATTGCTCCTTCTCATCCTCCACAGAAGGGTCCTCTCCTCTGCCCATCATTTCAAGGATGATATTTTGTGGCTCAACACAATCCCAGAGTCATCTCATCCACAGCCACAACTTCACTTACATTGCATGAGGATTTGTCATTCCCTGTTGTCAGGGATTAGTCATGTAGGCAGAATCTCAATTCCCCATAATTCCTTTTCCTGCATCATTTGGGGAGCATAAGCCACAAGAGACATTTTATGTGAGACTTGAAAGGAGAAAGTGAAGCTGCATCAAGAGCAGGGTGACAAGAGCTGTCCCCACCCATATGAGGCAGCAGCAGGTGGGCAGCTCCTCCAACCCCTGCTGGATCTCTCCCTTCAGCGTCTCACACTGCTGGGCCAGGTGTGTATTAGCTCTCTGGGGAAGGCAACCAGCTTCTCCTGCAATGAAAACGAAGGAGGTGAGGGGTCATTGAAGGTTCTAGAGCAGTCTTGTGAGTTCTGGCTCATCCTTGCTGATTGTGTTGCATTCCATCTTTTTTTCCTGCCCACCTGCCCTAAGACACAGAGTAACAGAACAGTTGGACATGGCTGCTGAGCTGGCTCCCACATTGCATGTCAAACCCCTGTATTAAGTCTATCAATGCCTAAATGTTTATCTATAGAAGATAGACAGATAGATAGATATAGAAAAATCGATCTCCTAACAGTTCTACTTCTCTAGTTGAACTCTGATTAACACAAACATCCACCGGTCACCTAAGCCATAAATCAAGTATCATTCCCCACTTCGATCTCCCCACCCTTCCCAACATCTAAGCATCTACCCAGAGAGTCATGCTACCTTCCAACCTGTTTTGTTCTCCAGGCACTAAGTTCTCTTTTTTGTTGTTTTGTTGAGATTTGACAATAGAACTGTTTGTTTTATACACAGCAACTACAATATCATTGTTTAAAAAAAAAAAAAAAGAAGCAGAAGGGAACACAGGAGTGACTGCTTCTTAAAGGCTCAACAAGGAACTATGAATAACCTAAGTTCAGGTGGGCTTTCCTTTTCACCCCCTTGGGACTGTAGACATGCTCCCTTGGAAGGGCACAGCCATAGAAAGGGTGCCCCCACTGGCAGGTCAGAGCTTTTCACTACAGAGCATCCGTAGCAGCCAGTGACAAATGCACTGGCTGGGGCTTGGCAGCAGCTTGAATATGAAGAATACTTGTTACAGAAATGTGTCAGTATTTATTTATCATAAAGGTGACAGGAGTGGCTAAGCAAATTCATAATGCAAACAGCAGAAATGTTAGCCTACTTAGGAGCAAGGTGCTTAAGTACTGGCCTTTACAGTCACGTAATAAATACGCTCATTACAAGCCTTCCTATCTCTTTAACAATGTCCTGCAATGGATCCCTAACACATCCTTCCTGTTCCCTTTCAATATTTGTCCTGTGGGTGCTTGATTGTAATGGAAAAGCATTTCCTTACAAGCAGTCTTTTTCTCTAGCCCGTCATTTATCATCCACTCACAAAATATTTATTAAGCACCTGCTGTTTGTCAGGTGCAGTATACGACAGTTTATGAGTACAGGATTTGTATTTGTGGAGTTTTCATTCTAATAGGAGGAGACCATCTACCAAGAAGTAATCGGATAAATTCCATGTAGTGATATACAATATAAACATGTATACATATTAGAATGAAAATGCTATATATATATATATATATATATATATATATATATATATATGGTTAAGGGAGAGTGAGTGTGAACGGGTAATCAAAAAAGGCCTCTTGGAGGAGGTGACAACTAAGCCGAGACATGAACAATGGGAAGGAACCAGCCCTGTGACCATCTGATTGTTCAAACCAGGCAGGTTAAGCACTAACAAAGGGTGGGATGGAATACAAAGGAAAGAGTTACTGAGACTAAGTAGGGTTTAAAGAAAAAGGAAAGAAGGTAGAAGGGAAGATTCCTAAGAGAAGCCAAGCAGAAGGGCTAGGCTAGAGGAAACAAGGCAGAGAGCAAGCTAGTCAGGATAGTGGATGGCAGGGGCAGAGAAAGCCTCATAGCAAAATGACAGCTGGACAAAAAGGACAGCTGGACCACAGGCCAAGTGCCAGCCAAGACTTCAGCACTATCCATAGATGCAAGGCCTAAGGGACCTGCTACCTACCACAAAATCCTCCTCTGCCTGAACACTTCCAGCAACGAACAGGGTGCTTACTCCCAGAATCGGTTATCCATTAACCCCCACACAGTGAGTCTTTTCTTCTCAAAGCCTTCTGAGTCCCTCAGTCCTTCTTCATGGGGCAGTAGCTAAACCATCCGCCCTCTGGTCACCCACACCCATGACAGTTTCCAGGCAGGGTAGAGCCAACAACAGCACCCACTGTTCCACATGTGACTAGCAGCCCTATGCCGAAGGACAACCGTGACATTTGGCCTCACGATGGCCTGACCTTCTCAGGCCTTTGAAACTGAGGAGCTCACCAGCTGGGAGAAGGCCTGAGATGGCTTTGAGCCCCGCCTGCTTGGACAAGAGCAGTTACAGCAAATGCTCCTGCATTTTATTATGTGGCAAATGAATGCAATGCAGAGGAGAGCAAAATAGAAGCTGGGCAAGGGCATAAGCCTTGTTAGAGGGCCCAACAGATGGGGCCAGTACGTAACGAGATGGCGCAGGTTCCAATCTCGGGGCAGCTGCTGAGGCGTGACTTCTTTCTCGGAAAAAAAAAAAAAAAACAAGAAATTCTCCTTGAAATGAGAAATACAAGGCAGACAAATGTGTCCAAGGAGAGTTTGAGAATTGAATGCCCCCACAGGGCTCTTTGGGGAGCCAGCAAGTTCGATTGAAAATGCAACCGCAGGTGGTGGCAGATTCCTTTTTACCTGCTCAGACGAGATGAAAAACAGACCCTGCGCATTCTGTGTGCACCTTTCATAGACACAGGGGTGCCAGCATCTCTGATTGATGTCATATCGTACAGCTCTCTCCTTGGAGTTATTATTTCCCCAATTTTCTTACGCCAGAAAAATAACTAAAGAGCTCTTGTACCCTTCTTCCCTGGGACATTGTTTTTAATGTATCCATAAAAGTATATCTTTAAAAGGAGTTGCTCAGTTTTCAACATGTGGATAATTGATTTGTTACAACTCACAAAAGAGCATTTGTCATTTCAAAACAACCAGGACCGATGTTCTCCTTCCTCCTGAGATGAACGTGGAGGCACTTGACTTATTGCTGCCATTAAATTGAAGTGTTCAGCTGATTATTTGGTATTTCAGAATCCCTTATAAATCACCACCTTATTTTAGTGATTACAATTTTAAGAAGAGACATTTGATTCATAGGCGACATCAGGAAAGAGGGAAGAGGAGAAGGAGGGGCCAGGAGGGGCGGCAGAGACAAGAGTCTCAACGAAAAGACAATTGGAAACATCTGTTTGATACATCACCCCTTTCTCCACAGATTGCAGTCCCGGAATGTGCCTATGCCTGGGAGATTTTCATTACCTGAGCTTTGGCAGATAAATATAAGAAGAAGAATGGGTGTGGGGCAGGGGGTGCAGGGCTCTTTGCAGATTGGGATGAGCCCTTCCATGCAGGATCCTGGTTTCTCCCCAGGTGGGGTTAGATGACAGTGGATGGAGCTTCAAAGTGAAATTTATCCTGTGATGTATGGGCAAGTCATGAGATCAGGGTCTAAGTTCATGGAAGAAACAGTCAAGTGGAAGGCTGGCTCTACCTGGACACAGCTGGATTCTGAGATGCAACAGAAGAGAAAATGACTTCTTAGCCCCCGGGAAGTCCATAAATCCCCCAGATTTATTGGCAGTTGAAGAGAGGCAGGCCAATGCAGCAGGAATGATCAAAAGTAATGCCCACCTTGGATAAACTTACTGCCTAACAGGGAAGTCCTGAGTGACACGCTGTTTCCATCAGGCTAAAAAGCATATAAACTGTGTGATGGGCGGCTATGCCTAAGTGGCAGACCACTGGTTCATCATGCTTCTCCTAGATGGAAGTCATTGAAATTTTTTCTCGAGGAACAAAGGCCTCTCTACTCTATCAGGTTTGAGTTTCAAATGCCCCAAGGGGAAGGAAGGACCCTGCCTGGTCCTTCTGTATTTTAAAAATCAGATGTGTACTGACACCCTGGAGGCCAGGATGGTAAAAGAATTTATTACCCATAATCCTATGGGTAATATATCAAGAATATATGGCATTCAGCCTGGAAAAGAGAAGGGATACAAGAGATCAGGCATATATGAAAGGTTGTCATGGAAAGAAGGAAGAAAATTAATTTTGTAATCACTCCACAGAGAAGAGTAAGGGTTGCTGATGGAAAGTTGCAGAAATGGCAGACAGTGAGCTCCCTACCATGGGAGGTGTTAATGGACAATCTGAGTGGTCGTGCTAGAAGAAATTCTGCACTTGGTGGGAAGTAAAGCTAGATGCAATTTAGGGTCCCTGGTCACTGTAAGATTATATAATTCAGTGACTTGGATTCAAGTTCTTTCTAGAAAGTATGTTGTATTGGAAGCAAAGGAAATCTTATAAAAAGTGATGGATTTTAAAAATCTTTTTAAAGATTTTATTTATTATTTTTAGAAAGAGGGGAAGGGAGAGAGACAGATAGGGAGAGAAATAACAATACATGGTTGCCTTTCACCTGCCTCCAGCTATGGACCTGGCTGGAGACCTGGCTTGCAACCTAGTTATGTGCCCTGGCTGGAAATTGAACCAGCAACCTTTGGGTTCGCAGCGATGGATATTTTAATGGAATCATGTGTGCCCCTAACAGGAGAAATGGACTTAGAAATGTATTACTACAGTGCTGAACTTACCAGGTCTGTTCAGAATGTATCCAGCCATGTAATGTGAAAAATAGAGACATTTATTGAAGAAGATACAAGGTACATGAAACATTGTACATAGGACAATGATGCCTCAGTCTCCTTCAAAGTAGGCACCTTAAGACCTCACACAGTTCTTCCAATTGCCATCAGCTGCCCTGTCATATTTTCCTGAATCTCATCGATGTTCTGAAATCTCTTCCCTTTCAAAGGTGATTTTAGTTTTGGGAAAAGCTACAAGTCACAGGGTGCCAGATCTGAGGTGTAGTGGGGCTGAGTCACCTAAGTGATTTGTTTCACCAAAAAACTCTGCACAACACGTGATGCATGAGCGGGTGCATTATTGTGTTGAAGCTGCCAATCACCAGTTGCCCGTGACTTGGCCTTCTGAATCATTCCAATAGTTTCTCTGAAGGAATGTTCAAGCTTAACAAAATTTGATGCAGATTCATTGCTCTACTTGCTCAGTGATTTTAAATGTGACGGCCATACAATACACATTGTATGTTGAGATGCTCACTCAACAGCATCTACCATCCCCATGGACTAGTACAGTGAAGTCATCACTGTTCACTCATGTGTATTCCAATCCACTTTCTCTGGCTGCCAGGTTACATCGATGTTGGGCAAACCATTCTCTTTATGTTAACAATGGCTGGATTTTCTCCAGACAGACCTAATGTTATCCTAAATTGGAGTGGCAAGACTGCAGAAATATTAAGAACAAATACACTGGCATCAGCAAGTGGTTATAGGTTCTGGTTCTATCATTTACTAGCTGTGTGGGCTTCGAAAAATTACTAAAACTTTCTGAGCTTCATTTTTCTCATTGGACACGTGAGGATCCTAAAAATGCCATTCTCATAGAGATATTGTGAAGATTCAATGATAAGATTTATGCAAAGAATTTCACATAGTGCCTGGCACATAGTGAACATTCAATTATTATAAGCTATTAAGAATAATATAGCACTGTCTTAATTTCAGTTGCATAATTTTCTTTATGTTTATGTTTCTGAAATCAGAACATGTCTCATCATAAATATTCATATGTATTATCTTTATCCCAATACACACCATTATTTCCAAATGCATGGCATACCTTGCAAGTCAGAGCATCTTAGAATCAAGATCTACATCATCTTCTATGCAGTCTTTAATAGTTATCAACCTGAAAGCCTTTGGGGGGAATAAGACATGAAACCTGCTAAACCAAGCATGTAGCTACATTGTTCCTTCCATACCCCATGCAGGATCCCATTCAGAATTTGGAAAATAATATAGGCTAGCATTTACCCTGCTCCTTTTGTGTGCCTGACTGTGGTTCTATACTAGGTGACTACACACAACATCATCTCATTTAATGCTCATGGTAACCATGTGAGGGCAGTATTGTTATCCCCATCTGGACACTGAGGCTCAGGGTGTCTAAGAAGCTGACACAAAAGCACATAGCTAGAAAATAGTGCATTCAGTTTATAAACCACATCTATTTGACTTCATTTCCCAGGACACTATTAGAAAGGTGGGAATTAGAGCTCTTCTAACTTCCAGGTTATTAACTCCTAGGCTGAGACCTCCCGTGTGGCTTTTAACAAATAGTGGTTCTCTGGGAACTGGGGAGAGGTGTGTGGGAAAAAGGGCTGGTGTAGGCTCCAGTGCCCCATTGTACATCAACCCTTTATACACCTCTTGGAAGGGCATGTGTGCACACACAGGCACAAAGGCACACACATTCATACACATGTTGTGTTCACACACAGCCATCCATGTATGCACAGACACCCACACAGGGCAGATATCTACGAGAAAGGCCAGGGGTGAGGGTGGGCCTCATTGGAACAAGGGTAGTGGTTGAACCCTGATGACCTGCCGGGACAGCAGCCACTACTTTAGCAAAGCTCCCAGTCCAGGGAACTTTTGTTCTACTCCTCAGAGGCCCAGAAGTAGGATTTTTGTCAGTTCCTAGAGGATGAGGACTCAGGAAACCTGACTTAGACGAACACTCAAAAAAGGACTGATGTTGAAACCAGTTGTCAGTATATTAACATGTAGTGAGAGCTCTGAGTGCCAAGTGGCCCACAAGCGTGGGCCTGACTGGGCTCTGTCTCTGGATACAGCCTCTTACAAAGTGCATCACCAGCAGGTGACTTAGTGAGCATGGAGTCAGGGCAGGGTGACCTGGGGAGGCTTGATGCCTCCTTCCCAGGAGGGATGGCCAGCAAGAGCACCAGACTCGGGGGCAGTCCTGGCCCTACCCCCTCCCCTAGGTCACAGCCTTGCCACCTTTGCCCCTGTGGCTCCTATATGGGGGTTCCTGAGGCTGACCAACCCTCCTTCTCCTGATAGCCCCCTCCTCTTCCCAGAGGTAATAGTGTTAATGCTGACTGCCTCTCTGAGTGTTGACTGATCACTGCTCAACCCCTAACATCCTGATCACTGTCTAGTCCCCACATCCACCGTGCACTGCCCTTCCCCCACCTCATGCAGAAGAGTAGCTAAGGGGCCCTCAACAGCCAGAGTCTGCAATGTGGACCACAGTTCTGCTACACAGCTGAGTGAGCCCAAATGCGAGGTCCCCCCACCCCACCCCACCATGGTGGGTCTCAGTAATTCTAGCTCCACTATCCTGAGCCTGTCAGCAAGTGCCCTGGCCCCAGACCTGACAAGGCACACATAGAGGATAAGCCTTGAGGGAGGACCCCTCTAAGCTTAGTTCACAGACCTCCACATCCCTTGTCTCAAAGATTCCTCTCTTAACTCTCACCCCATAGCCTGCCATATTCCTGCCAAGTACCCCAACCTCTCTCTACCCCTGAGCCCAACCCTAAGGGACACCCACCACATTTCTGCACTGCGGCCACTCCCCCAGGATGATCGTGTTCCCTGGTGTTCCCCATGGCCTCTTGATACTGCCTGAGATCCCTGAGAACAGGAAGTTCATCTGGGTGATAAGACCAAACATTAATAATAATAATAATAATAATAATAGCATCTATTATATACATATCAAATATGTGCCATATGCCAGGTACTCTGCTAAAACTTTCCATGTATTAGAATCTCATTTAATCCTATAAACAACCCAAGGGATGGGTATTGTTCATATTTCATGGATGAGGGAACCAAGAAGCCAAAATAGGATCCTCAGTGTCATCTAGCTAATAGATGGCAGGGCCAGGCCTTGAACTCAGACCTGTCTGACTCCGGAGCTCATGCTTATAAGCACTACTCTATATTGCCACCCCTCCAGCAGTGACACCTGTCTAGTGGTACTCGCAAGTGCCCCACAGACAAAGGAATAGTAAAAGGCTTCATTTCTTTATCATAATTTATTCAGAAAGAATAGGAAGCAAACAAACATAGTTCATGGAATAGGAGTACCAGAGGATACTACTTAGATGAAGTAATGAATTTAACTCTATCAGCACCCCTAAACTTTAATATTGACTATTAAGTTCTCTCTCTCTTTCTATATATAGATAATATATAGATATCTATAATATAGATATATATCTATCTATCTCTCTCTATATATATATATATATTCAGTCAATATAGATTTTGACTGAAATCTTGTTTCAGTCAAATTGTCACCTCCTTGCAACATGAAAATTTTGGATTCCTCCATCAACATCCAGGACTAGGACCACTCCTAAGTGAAACTGCCCACCCAGTTGGCCTCCTGATATGAACATCTGTCCTCCCTAGGACTATTTTCTATGGCCAGGAGAGCTTTCAGCAGACTATGCCTTGTGCTCTGGCTAGCAGCTCTATTCCAGGTCCCCCTAGCTCCCATCCCACAAGCTTTGGGAGCTTTCTGCACCCAGACTGCCCTTTGTAGAGCTATCCCCATTTTGCATGCAAAAAGCTCCTTCTTTCCCACAGCTCATTGGCATGGCATCCAAAAAATGGAGAATAACAATGAGGGGGAAAGAAAACAATAACAACACTATGGTTTTAAGATTTTTTTTGGCTTCATTCAAAGGAAGATTATACTAATTTTAGAGGGAAAAAAAAACCTTCATCAAAAGAGCATCATAAGAATTTTCCACATCATTTAAACTTCTGTGATGATTTAAACCAGTGAATTTGTTAGTAATAATAATAATACCATTTAAAAAGCAACATGAAATGTATTTAAGCAAATGCCTAGAATGTCTTTGCATGGGCCTTCTAATATCACAGGAACTGATAATCATGGCTTTCTGAATGACTAGCATGAAAAGGAAATAGGCCTGGAAAACTTGGCCAGTGACTACAGTATACACAGAAAGGAAATGGGAGGAAACACAGTAAGATGAGTAGAAGATGGCAGTTGTTTCACAAATATATTTTGAGCACATACTATAGGTCAGGCCATGTGTCAGGCATTTATGATACAGAGATTGAAAAATAAAATGCCAGCCTCAGGAAGTTCCTAGTCTAATGGGATAACACACTTGTAACTCAGCAACTACCATGTGATGAAAGCACAGGAGCACTTTGACATACACAAGGAACAACTCTAGAGCTTGATTTTCAACTCTTTGACTCAATTGGGAAAGTCAGTGAACCCTCTATGCCTGTCCTCATTTAGAAAGTGAAGATAATAATAATGAACTAAAGTATGTTAATGTCTCAGAAGAGTGCCTGCTATATGCTGTATGCACTAGTCTTTATTGTTTTTGTTATAATAGAGAGGACACTAGTCTACTCCACATCCTTTCATCAACCACCACGAAGACAAGGTTTAGAAAAGGCTTGCTGAGCTGTGCTACCAAGGGTGGGGGAGTTGACCAAGTGGAGAAGGGGGGAAGAAGAGGGAATAGCATGGGTGAAGAAGAGGCTTATTAAAGTGTATGCTGTGTGTGATAAACTCTATCACAAGAATGATGAATAATGAGATTTGAAGAGAGAAATAGTAGCAAATAAGGCAGAGAGGTACAAAGGGATCAGCACCTGGGGAATCTTTCTTTGTCATGCTAAGGAGCTTGAGTGTTTTCTTTGTGTTGGAAGCTGTTGAAGGATTTTAAACAGAGAAGCAACATAATCAAATTTGCAGCCTAGGAAACAGCTTTGCATGGGAAAAGTCTAGAAAAAGGGTAAGCTGAGAAAAGGCTGAGCAATCTCCCTCTTAAGAAATAATGAGAACTCAAAGTGGGATGTATCGAGAGATGAAATCAAAAGATAGCTGGGAGATCCAAGATGGCAAAGAAGTAAGTGAAAACTATACTAACCTCCTCCCAGGAACAATCTGGAATTACAACTAAATTGTAGAGAAATCATTCTGAATAGCAAACTGAACACTAACTGAAGAGAAGTCTTATAACCAAGGAAAGACAGAAGAAGCCAAATCACCACACTGAGAGAGGTGGAGAATGTGAAGGGGGCACAAGAGGACTGGCTAGGTTCCCACAGGCAGCAGCTAAAGTGCTGGAGGGATATTCAGCAATCAGGGGTATTCCCCCTGAGAAGGGTGGGGTCTAAACTCTAAGCTGGGCTCCTTAGGATATAGTACCAGAGCCAGAAAGGAACCCAGATAACATCCAGCTATGAAAAGCAGTGCGGTTTATGTCTGCTGGTGAGAGATGGCTGGAGGCAGACGAAGCCTCTTAAAAGGCCAATGTACAAAATTTTGTTTGCAGCCACTTACCCTGGGATCCAGCAGAGGGAGGTCAAAGTGAACTAAAGATGCTGGCGTAGAGTCTGGCTTTGGTGTTTCTAGGAGAGAACTGATGAAACAGCTGCCAGGATTCCTATGCTGACTCATTCCCCATACTGCAGAAGTCAACTTTCTCAGGCAGAGCTCTCCCCTCCAAGTGGCATCAGCCTGAGGGAAAGCAATAGCCTCACCCATGGGAATTACTCTGCCCCACCCAGTGCTACTTAAAAGCCAGGCTACTGATCACAGCTAGAGGCTATATAACTCATTATTAGTTTAACAACTAAGGAAGAAAATGCAAAGAAGTGCCAAAACGGGAAGACAAAGAAACAGACCCAAATGAAAGAACAAAGTATTCTTCAGAAGAATTGAAGAATGAAATGGAGGTAAGCAACTTATCAAATAGAGAGCTTAGAGTAATAATATAAGGTTACTCAACAGTGAAAAAAAGATATAGAAACTATAATAAAGGACCAGTCAGAAATAAAGAATGTAATATCTGAAAGAAATAATACACTGGAATGAATAAACAGTAGGTTAGATGAAGCAGAGGATTAAATCAGTGATTTGGAAGACAAGGTAGAAAAAACACCCAGGCAGAGCAGCAGAAAAGAAAAAGTAATTAAAAAACACAAACAAAATGAGGAGAGCATAAGAAACATTTTGGACAACATGAAGCCTAACAACACCCCACATCATGGGAAAAGCAGAAGGAGAAGAAATTGAGCAAAGGATCAAGAACCTACTTGAAAAAATAATGACTGAAACTTCCCTAATCTGAAGGAAAAAGACACACAAATCCAGGAAGCTTAAAGAGTCCAAAATAAGTTGGACCCAAGGAGGCTTATACTGAGACACATTATAATTAAAATGACACATCTTTTTTTAAAGGTTTTATTTATTATTTTCAGAGAAAAAGTCAGGGAGCAGTAAAGAAAGGGAGAGAAGCATCAATGTATGGTTGCTTTTCACCTTCCTCCAGCTAAGGACCTGGTTGGAGACCTGGCTTGCAACCTGGTTATGTGTCCTGACTAGGGAATTGAACCAGCGACCTTTGGGTTTGCAAGTCAGTGCCAATCCACTGAGTCACACCAGCCAGGGTTTAAAATGACAAGTCTTAAAGATAAGGAGAGAATCCTAAAAGCAAAACAACATGATACTGGCATAAAAACAGACACACAGATCAATGGACCAAAATAGAGAGCCCAGAAATAAACCCACACCTTTATAGCTGGAGACTACTATATTGAACATCACAGGTATAAAATCTCTGGACTAAGGGACAACAAGTCCACTTGAAACCAGAAATACCATACTAAAAACAGAGTGTTTGTCTACATAGTGGACATTGAGACTTTCAGCCTTCTCCACATGGATTAGAAGGAGTGCTGTTAAGCCAGGCCCATACCCTACAGATAGGAGACTAGAAGATTCTTCTCCAAGAAATCTAACCAGTCAAAGAGGAAGGCAACAAATCTGTGATAGCAAGGGATCCAATTAAACAATTTAGCAAAATTACCTTATATTGATGCCCAGAGTTGATGAGTTCCAACCATGAACTGACAGACAAGGATCACCAAACATGTAAAAGAATGCCTCTACCCCAGAGACAGGCTAAAACAAATAGGGAAAAGCAATCTGAGGGAAAGAGATTATACAAGAAAAAAAGAAACACCCATATATCCACTGATAATTACCTTAGAAAGGGAGGTGAAGATTTTGAATCCACCGAATTAGAACAGGAAGCTATTAAAAAGTAATATTCAGAAAACAAACAACAACAACAAGAGAACTTAGAAATTAACAGAAACCTGTGAGCAGAAAAGAAAGATTCAGTACAAGGGCTATAACAGAAAATTGAGGAAATCTCCCAGAAAAGTACAGCAAAAAAAGATAAGGTGATGAAAAATGAAAAAGAAGACTTTAAAAGTAGAGGGTCAGCTCAAAAATCCAGTTGCTAAAAAATAGAAATTCTAATATAAACGAGAGAATATGGTGGGGATGGAAATATTTAAGGAAAAATTTTCTTCAAGAAAATATCCTAAAGCTTAAGGATATGAGTTTCCATAATGAAAGGGCCCATTGAACCCCCAAAACAATGAATAAAAATAAGAACCACTCTAAAGCATAGAAGGGAACTATCAGAACCTTGGGACTAAATAAAATACCCTAAAAACTTGAAGGGGGGAAAAATTACAAAACAATGAGTCAAAATATGATTAACGTGAGACTTAACAGAAACTCTGAAATCTAAAAAAAAGAAAACATGAAATGCCATCAAAATACTGAAGGAAAACAACTTTCAATTCAGAATTCTACACTAATTAAAAATACCAAATAAATGTGATATGAGGAAGCAAATGAAGACAATGATATGAGATCTAGGAAACCATGGATCTGATATAAGTGTAGAAGGCATCGAGGTCAGTAGGTCAGTTCAAAGTTGGTCAGAAGCTTCATAAGCAATTTGTTCAAGAAGATGTTGATAACCTACCTTATAGGTTTAAATATACTGAGAGAAAATGTAAACATCTGGAAAAGTGCTTAGTGGTTGAGTTAGTAATGGATACAAAGAACACTATGGAAAAATATTAATAGAAGATAATTATAAATTCCACAAAGAACATAGAGTTGTGCAAAAAGGACAAGTGATAACTAAGCTGAAAATAGAACTTAGAGTCAGTCATATAAATACAAATCTTGATCAAACTGAAATTATCATATGAATAAAAAGGGAGAACGATGGAGCTGCAGAAATGTGTGGTATATGCACATGAGAAGAATAAGAGTGAAAAAGTAAACGTTCAGCCACTATAGAAGAAGTCAACAGGTGAGACTAAAACTGAACTACCAAGAGGTAATAGTAGAAACATATAATTCAGAACTGGAGGTAAATACTAAAATAACCACAAAAGGTGAGAAGGCTTGATGGGGTAGAATGACCTGGGACTGGGGTTGCAGTACTTTTATAAAGGGCTTGTAGAATTATCTCATTGTTTAAACTATGGTCACATTTAACTTTGTTAAAAAATTAAAAATTTAAACAGGGGACTATTTAGGTTTGACAGAATTTTCTTATTGTGTAGAGAAAAACAAAGAAAGAAAAGAATATGAGTCAGCTTGGACTGCCATAACAAAATATCATAGATTGGATGGCCTAACCAATAGGAATTTATTTTTCCAGTTCTGGAAACTGGAAGTCCAAAACCAAGGTCCAACAGTGTCAGTTACTGGCAAGAGGTCTCTTCCTGGATTGCAGATAGCCAGCTTTTTGCTGTTTCCTCATATGTCCTCTTCTTATAAAGGCACAGTCCTAACAGATTGCCATTCTTATAATCTCATTTAACATTAATTACGTCCTAAAGATCCTATCTCCAAATATTGTGGTATTAGATTTTAATAATCAGAAGTTAGGACTCCAATACTTGGACCCCCAATGACCACCAAGGCTTAAGAGTCAATGGATATCATGAAGAGGAGACCCCCGAGGAAGTTGAGGAAGTAATCAATGATTTAATGCTCCAGACAGACCCAAGAATACAAGGATTGAAATTTGTCCACTTGGTTTGATGAAGAGGAGGACATTGGCAGCCCTACCCAGGCCAGGTTGAGTGGAGCGGTGGGGACAGATGTCACACTACTCTAAGTTGAGGAGCAAATGGGAAACAAGTAGATGGGGCATGAGTAGATGGTAGAGCACTCTTTCCAGATGTTTGGCTGTGAAAGAAAAGAAAGAGATCACATGAGCATAATGAGGGAAAAAAATGATGGAGAGAAGATATGCAAGTGACAAGTAATAATGGAAAGTTGTAAGGCTGTGGTAGGTATGAAAAGGGGTGGGGTACAAGTCCATGGTGAGGGATGTAGGAAAAGCATGCCTCCATAGAAATGAAAGAGGGTAGGAGAGAAGGGGGAAAGGGAAGGGCAGTAGGAGAAAGAATAAAAGATAGAGGCCAGATAATTTAATCTCTTTTGCGTTATTCTCCCAGGAATTGCTGAGTGAAAACACTTGGTCACCACATGCTGGTTTGTATTGGATCCTGCCCTATCCGTCCTTTCTTTATTTTGCTCTTCTGAGTGCCAGTCCTTTTCCTGTTCCTTGCCCTACTTTCTGGTCATTGACATGATCTTTGCTGGGCCTCCACTGCCACTAATGACCAGCCTCATAGCACAAAGGCAACCGAGGGGAACTGGGATGAAGATGTTGAGGTGCAGGTATTTAATACACAGCTAATGAGTCCACCAGGGCGTACAGAGAAAAACAGCTAGAGCCATAGCTTGGTCATAGTTGTCCTTCAGAGAGATGCCTCTCTGGCAGGTAGAGATGACACTGTCACCTTCCTCAACTCTTGCCTGACAGACTGAGGACATGGAAAAACACAAAGGAAGTCAGCCCACCAACATTTGAGTCCTTCTTCAGGTCCCTGGTCATTGTTGGCCCTTGGAAATGAAATACAAAATATTCTCAGACCCACCGCCATACACAGTGGCTGACCTTTCAGTATTTATTGACTGAGAAAACCTAGTGCTAAAGGATCCTCTGAATCTACTTCTACCTTTAAGTATTTTCTTTTTTACAAGTGCTTTTACACCTTTGCAACGTAAGTAAATACATAATTTCAAGATACACCTGCCTATAAGCAATGTTCGGTGAGCATATAGATCTATGGAACTCTTTGCAATAACTCTACTTTTTCCCAGCCATCAGGGTCCAACTTCCACCATCTGCAAGAGTGATCCAAATTTTACCAGGGTTTGGGGTGGAGGGAGCACTTTGCCATGGCAGAGAATTACCTTCATGAACCAATAAATGATAGAGTTCGGATTCAAACACAGATTCTGTATAGTACAAATTCTCTCTTCACTAAAGTACAGTCTTTTTTCCCCTCTTAAATATATTTTGTTGAGAGCTAAAGTAGAGGTAGGGTGTGGGTGGTAGTCATTCTTTAAGCTGGTTTCAGGCAGAAGGAATTCCTCCTAATGGCATTTCCATAATTAGAATGCATTTTTTCCCTGATAGTTATAATTCAGGCAATCGCAGTGACATTCAGCTGAAACCTGGCGTGCAAGATGTTCCTTTCTCTTAAAAGTTCACTTTTAATTGGTCCCAGTTCTTTCCAAGTCTGGAAAAAGTGCACAACATGTACTTCTGATGTGTCCAACGTTGGAGTCTGTTGGACACAAGTACTTAATCCCTGGAGTTCATTCTGAATTCCCCAGTAAGAGGCAGGGAGGATTGGTTGCAAGAGGGAGGCAAAGAGGAAAGTGGCGGACATGGGGCAGAGGCTTCTCAGACACAAGAACTGCTCCCTACAGAGCACACTCCCCACAAAGGACTCCAGAATCCAGAGCACATTCTGCAAACCACAGCGGGCAGCAAAATAGCCTGCAGCAGAGATTGCACTCCCTCACTCCCCACAGATCTTCAGGGACACAAGGGCTATAACCATGATGTCCCCACTTTATCAACCTGAGCAGTCCTTGAGTCTTCCACCATAATTAAAGTGGGTACCCTCGAGAGAAGCTGGACTGTGTCTGGTTAAGTAAGACTATTCAAGAATTCTCAATTCTCTGGAAAATAATCAGGGAATCAGAGTATCAGAGTAGTGTGGTTGGGAGAACATAGGATGAAGTAGGACAAGAAGAGGTAGAGGCTTGCTAACTATGAAGGTCTGTCCAGAAAGTATCAAGCCTATATAGATATAATTAAAATAGTTTACATGGCTGACACTTTAGGGTCAGAACTTCATCTGTAAATTCCTTGAGCCTCAATCTTCTTCCAAAAAGAACTTGAGTTAATTATACTTAGTGAGGACTAGATGTGGCCTTATATCTTGCCTGGTTCAAACTACTGTTTCTTACTATAACAGACTAGATGTTCTGACAAACCCTCCAACTACTAAATAGAGTATGAAAATAAATGAGTTATGATGAAAGTAAAAAGTTCTCAGTGGCCAAAAATTAGGTAAAGATGTTGGAACACTAAAACCAGCTTTCTCTTGAGGGCATTTGGTAAATCCAGATGACCTTGAGCTTCAGTATTTGTGGCCCTGAAGTTTATAGGGAACAAGAGACAAACCCTATGGCCCACCCAAAGGGGAAAGTCTGAACAAGAGAACCACCACCCCTGCATAAAGTTAGGAACTCAAAACACCATGGATAAAGTAGAAAAAACAGCCCTCCCCCTCACCAGAAGAGACAGTCAAAAACAAATGACCACTTCAGATCTTGGCTTCTAGGTGAAAAAAAATTGCTAAAGATGTTCTTTTTTAATAGTGCCCCCACAAGCCTGTCAGAAACAAACAAATCATTTTTGGAGAAACTCATCTTGAACCCAGGCATAAATAATTTATAGATAATGTCCCAAGAAATCTGTAGTATACTCAAAAAAAAAAAAAAAAAAAAGGCATAACACACAAAGCAGTATGAAACCACAAGAAAAAGACAACAGAAACAGCATCAGCCTCATCATAACTGATATAAACTTCAGATATTAGAATTATCAGACACAAGATATGTTTGACATGTTTGGAAATAAAAATAGACTCAAAATAAGAGTAGGGGGAACTATAAGCATGACTAAAGTGATTAAAAAATAAAAAGTATAATAATTGAAATCAAAAGTCAATTAAAGGGTGTAACATTCTTAAATACACCTAATGAAAGACTTCATCAATTCTAGAGCAAATCTGGGGGGGGAAAATAAAGATCCAAAATGCAACATAGAAATAAAAACATTGAATATGTAAAAGAGAGGTTAAGAGATAGGAAGACTAAAATGAGAAGGTCTAATTTATTTCTAACCAGTTTCAAGAGGAGAGGAAAGAGAGAGAAAAGCATTAATTGAAGAACTGATGGCTGAGACTTTTTCAAGACTAAAAAGGCATTAATTTTCAGATTCAGCAAATTTCAAGCAGAATAATCAACACAAAGTTCACTTCTAAACTTAGTGAATCTGCAAAACCAAAGGCAATGAAAGGATCTTTAAAATAACTAGGGGAAAGAAGCCAAACAAAAAACAATCCAACTGACAAGTGACTTCTGAAAACCAAAAGACAGTGGAATGATATCTTCAGGTACTTAGAAAAAAATTAATTGCACACCCAGCAAAAATGTCCATCAAGAATGGGGGTGGGTGAAACCTTCAGACAAAAATTGAGACAGATGTCATCCAAAGACCCTCACTGTGCCAGTTATCTACTTATTGTCTCTCAGCTCCAAATTTGTTCTCCTCCTCCCCAAAAGTGGAGACGGGCTCTTTCAACACTTTTCCTTTGCCAGATGGCATCACATTAAGTTTTGCCAATAAAGGGCACTGGAAAAATATTGCAGAGGGCTTTTCCTTCTGGGTTCTTGACCTTTCAGCCCAGCTTCTCCAGGATCTGGCTCTTCCATGGCAGGGCAACCAGTGGTACCTAGCAGACAGCAGTTTACCCCAGCAAGTCCCCAAGTGGTGTCACAGCAGAGTGCCTCTGGTGAGACAACTTCTGATGAATAGCATTCCCTGGCAACCTAGAAGGCAAATTTCCACAAGTTCCACCATAATGACCTCTACCCTTGAGCAAGCCACGGCCATACTCTCTCCAACAAGGTCTGGGATCTCAGGGTGCTTACTCTTGGTTTTTCTTCCTAGAACCAGAAAGTGCTGGCTTCTCCATATATCTGCTATTCCTATATTCCTTAAAAGTTCTCTTTGCTACTTATTACCTAATCCTATTACTCCAATCCTCATTATAGTTAATAATTCTTTGTTATAAATTTTCTCTGCTCAAGTGACTATATCATTTCTCTCTCTCTCTTTTTTTTTTTAATTTAAAGATTGTATTATTTCCAGAGAGAGGCGAAGGAACAGAGGCAGAGAGGGAGAGAAACACCAATGTATGGTTGCTTTTCACCTGCCTCCAGCTATGGCCCTAGCTGGAGACCTGGCTTGCAACCTGGTTATGTGCCCTGGCTGGGGAATCAAACCTGTGACCTTTGGGTTTGCAGGCCAGCACCTATCCACTGAGCCACCAGCCAAGGCTTATTTCTCTCTTCTAATTAGACCTTGCTCAATATATTCATTAAAGGGCATATTTAATTCAGAAGAACCATGATTACAAATACAAGGTCTAAAATTCAATAAGGAATGGTAACCAAATAAACTGGAAAATATAGGCAAATTTTTCAAATACACATTTGTTTCCTTCTTTCATCTTCCTAAGTCCAGTGCCTTTAAAGCAAATCTTCAAGAAAGCGCCCCTTAGGTCCTCCCCTTCTGGGCAAGCCAGACTGGTGGCATGACAAAAGTATTAGCTTTGGAGTCAGACAGACCTCTTTAAGCTTGTTTCTTCATCTGAAAACTGAGGGGAAAATGACTAAGTCACCCATGTGCCATGAGATTTAAATCAGATAACCTATTTGTAATTGCCTAGAACCTAGTACCTTCTCTCATTTAAAGAGACCATTTTGAAAAAATGCTCTTGCCTTAGAGATCCCTGAAACACTCTCCTACTCATAGAGTTCTTCTTTTCTCCATGCTCTTGAAAAAAAAATCTCCAATGTCCTTTTCCTAATGGGTTTATTTCATTAGCTGATGTCTGCACAGAGCTCAAAGAAACTCAAGTGTTGAGCCAGCTCTTTCTACCATCTGGTTCTCTTCCCTACCTAATGGATTTCTAAATCTTAAATCTGAGTCCAGGATATTTGGCCCTCAAACTATAATCAGATCTGTCCTGAGCCAAGAGTGAAGTGGAAAGGCAAGATAAATGCTTACCCATTCTTTAAGGAAATTTGTTATGCTGTGAGTTTTAAGCCAGCCCATCTTTGCTGGCACATACTGAACTATACCATTATGTAACACATACAGGGCTAGTGGGGATAGGGGGGAGGTTTGACATCAGGACTTCCCCAAATCCACAGCATTGGCTGGATATCAACCAACTCTGCTCACCCACCCCATGATGGGTTTGAGTCTGACGGGTGTGAATGGATGCCACCTAGACCCTGTACTACTCAATCATTTAGCCACTTGGTCATTGCTCCATTAGTGACATAAACAGCATTCTATGGGCAAAGCCTAGCATTAGGACCTGGGACAAGCAAATGTAAAATTACACATGGCCTCTCTCCACTGGGAGCTCATCCAAAAAAGAGCAAGTGAACTCTGAGTTTCACAATTTTAGAAGTTGTCTAGTGCCTTCTCCTCCTCAACCCAGGACTTTCAGCCTCTGGTGGGATGTTTCCACAGATGCAAAGTTCACATTCTCCAGGGAAGGGTCTCCCATGAGAGAAGAACTGAGCAATAGAAAGTTCTTCTGTGCTTGCAGATGAAAATTTCCTTCCATAAATAAAAGAGCATACAATTCCCACCCCAAAAGCAAACAGCAGGGTCCATATCTGAACTACAGATATTATATTTAAAAATAGATATGTGGGATGATGGGAGTGCCTCATGACTGGTGATCAGAGAATAGTATTCAGTGAGTGCCTCATGGCAGAAGTGACCATTTCTCTATTTATTTGAGTTGGGACTCTCTATTGATGTCTTCTTAATTAAAAAGTCTCTCCCCAAAGATTTTTTTACTTCCGAGAAGATGAATTAAACATACTTTCCCCTATTCTTTTTGCTAAGTACAACTAAAAGCCATTGATATTATATTCAAAAACAAACCTGAGAAGCAGCTGAAAGATGGAGAGAAATAGGTAGATCAGCTAGAGACCATGGAACAAAGGAATAAGATGGTAATGAGTTGCATGGGTTTTGTTTTTGGCTCTTATATCCTAGACATGGAGCTAAAGAAGCCAGCAACCTGAAAATGACAAGAGATGTAGAAAGAGAGGAAAAGCCTATTCTTTCTAGCTTTCTAGCCAAAGAATCAGAAAAGGAGCAACCTAGTGAGACAGAACTTTAAGATAATAACCTTTACTCCCGCTAAACACCACACAAAAAATACCTGGTCCCATCTCCATCCATGCCCGCAAACTTTGAGTGGGGAGCCTAGACCTCCATTCTTGTGAGGCTGCAGTGAATCATCATAACAAGGATAAACAGGGAGCTGAGACTTACATCCCCAACAGACAGTGGGGAGGCCAATCATCTCCCCTCCTGCAGTGTTAGAGGGGATCACATGGGGATTCCAGACTTTCATCCCTACTCAGCAGTAATGGGAAGTCCTTCCCTTCCTCACAGGAGTGGTATCAGAGGAAGCTTAGTGGAGAGTCAGGACTTTTACCACCTTCCATTAACAAGGCCACACGTACGGTGTCAAAAGAGACTGAGTGAGGAATCTGTGCTTATACTTGAACTGGCTGTAATAATGCAGTAACCCTCCTCCCCATGCCAGAGCTTTGTCAAAGAAACCCAATTAAACAAAAGGTATGAATAAGATCCACAGTCTCATAACATTATGCATACAAATATGTCCAGATTTCAAGTGAACATCTCTTATCATAACAAGAACCAGAAAAATCTCAAACTGTATGGAAAATAGAATCAAAATATGCCAACCTCAAGATGAAAGAAATGTTAGAATTATCTGACAAAGACCTTAAAGTAGTCAAGCTTTAAATTTTTTTTAAATGCTTCAATAAGCAATTATAAACATGCTTGAAACAGCTGAAAATGGAAAAGCCTTGGTAAAGATATAGATGATATAAGCCCTGGCTGGTAGCACAGTGGCTAAGGCGCCGGCCTGCGAACCCAAAGGTCGCAGGTTCGATTCCTCAGCCAGGGCACATAACCAGGTTGCAAACCAGGTCTCCAGTCAGGTCTGTGGCTGGAGGCAGGTGAAATGCAACCATACATTGATGTCTCTCTCCCTCTCTGCCTCTCTCCCTTCCCCTCTTTCTAAAAATAATGAAATAAAATCTTAAAAAAAAAAAAAAAGGTCATTTAAAAAAAAAAGATATAGATGATATAAAAGAGAAACAAATGGAAATTTTAGAACTAAAATAATTCAATAATAAAAATAGAAAGCTAAGTGGATGGGGCTGATGGGCTCAACAGCAGAATGGAGGGGACAGAGAAAAACAACATCAGTGAACTGGAAGATAGAACAATAAAAATTACTCAATCTGAAAAACAGAGAGAAAACAGACTAAAAAATAAAGGAACAGTCTCAAGTACCCATGACACCATGACAAAACATCTAACATTCCTTACATTGGAGTCCCAGAGGAAGAAGAAAGAGGGCACATACCTAACAGGATTCAAAGAACAGCTGAAAAGTTTCTAAATTTGGCAAAAGGCATAAATCTACAGAGTCAAAAAGCCAGGGGACCCCAAACAAGATGAACCCAAAGAATTTCTCTAAATGCTTTATCTACACTCAAAGAAAATCAGCACCCATTTATGATTTTAGAAAATTCCCTGCAAAATAGAAACAGAGGGGAGCTTTCTCCACTTAATAAAGAGCATCCACAAAAAGATCTACATTAATGTTATAATTATGAAAAACTGAATGCTTTCCCCCTAATATTGGGAACAAGTCAAGGATGTTTACTCTCACTGATTTCATTCAACAAAAGAACATGAAAGATCATGCTAAAATATCTTGCCAGTGCAATAAGAAAAGAAAAAGGCACACAGATCAGAAAGAAAGAAAACTGTCTTTCTGTCATATTTACAGATGATAGGATTATCTGTGTAAAAAATCTAGTAAGTGAGTTTAGCAAGGTTAGAGAATAAAGATGAACATTAAAAAAAAAAATGAATTCTTAACACCAAAAGCATAAGCCACAAAAGTAAAACTTGACAAGTTAGACATGATCAAACAAATAAACAAAAACAACCTTTTGCCTTATGAAAATTCTTGATTAAAAAATGCAAGCTACAGAGTAGGAGAAAATACTCACCAATCACTTATTCAACAAAGGACTGTATTCACAGTATAGGATAGAGAACTCTCATAACTCAACAGTATAAAAACAAACAACCCAATTAGACAATGAGCAAAAGCAATGAAGAGGTATGTCACCAAAAATAATATACAGATGACAAATTAGGTATATGAAAACATGTTCAATCAACATCACTGCCCACTACAGAAATGCAAATTAAAACCACTATAAGATATTACTGCACACTTATCAGCATGGCTAAAACAAACCATCATGGCAATACCAAATGTTGGTGAGGATGCAGAGGAACTGAATTGTTGATGGAAAGGTAAAATGGTATAGCCACTCTGGCAATTTCTTTCTTTTTAAAATATTTTAAAATCATTTTTCACTTTCAATTATAATCTGGTAGTTTCTTTAAGAGGTCAGCTTTCAATTACTATATAATTAGTTTCACTCCTCTACACTTATTCCAGAGAAACGAAGACATATAGTCACATAAAAACCTATGCATGGGTGTTTATAGCAGCTTTACTTACAACAGGCAAAACCTAAAAACTTGGATGTCCTTTAATGTATGAAGAATGATTAAACAATCTGTGGTATATGTGTACTGTGAAAAACTACTCAGTCAAAGAAAAGGAATAAACTATTGCTGCACACAGACTTGGATGGATCTCCATAAACTTATGCTGAGTAAAAATAAAAACCAATCCCAAAAGTTATATATTGTGTGATTTCATTTACATAACATCCTTATAATGACAAAATTATACAAACGAGCATTTTCCATAGTTAAAGAGGTGATGGGAAAGGAGGGGGGCAACTGTGGTTGTTAAAGGGCAACATGAGGGATCCTTGTGGTCATAATTGCTATCTTCAGAAATCTAAGGGCTGTCATGGAGAAAGGGAGATATGGTCTGTGTTACTCCCTAAGTAATAGCTGTGAGCACCTGAAAAAAACTACAAAAAAACATATTTTTTCTAAAGATTCACAATGGTGGAATGGGTTTTCTAGGGCCATAACAAGCTCTCAAAGTTAATGAAGTGCTGGTCCTTTGAAAGAAATGTTGGGGGCTAGAATCATAGATAACTTAAAGGCTTTTGGAAGGAGCGTTGAACCAGAATAGATAACTATGGGTCCTTACAGCAATAATTCTGATTGTAAGAAGCCAGGCTAGAGATAGGACCTGTTAGGAAGGCAGAATTCATGATCATAAACAACTGTTAGTGTCCAACCCCAGAAAACTCCTAGGGTTAAACCCTTGTTTTCTTCAGACCCAGATACCATGTTGAAAATTCCTTAAAAAAGGAAATCTCACCTGATGAGAGCCCAAGGAGTTCTCATGCAAGACACAGTTACCAGGATTGCAATCAAGTATCATGAGTAAAAGGCCTCTGTCATTGAGGTGTCATTAGTGTAAAGCTCTGTGGAATTCATCCATGCAGCATCAACAGACCAGCTAAAGCCAGCTGAGTTGACCCAAGCTTAGCCTGAACCACACTGGCCTGACCAAAGATGACCTTATAAACACACCTACAAGGCACATGTGTTGTCCTGCCTGCCTAGGCTGTCCAGCCAGTCCTTCTTTAAACCTGAAACCAGCAAACATTTTCTATAGAGGGCAGATAGCAAATATTTTATGGGCAACTATTTAGACTGTTGGTGCAAATACTCAATTCAGAGTTGTAGCATAAAAGCAGCCATCAAAGCAAATAAATCAACATGACTATTTTTTATGGGGATCCCCCACCCAGTGGAGCCCCCTGAACCCTGATTGAACAAAGTGACCCAGACTCGAAGTACCTGGGGAGAGAAGGGATGGCCACTCTTTCTAGTGGAAAATGCGCCCTGTTCCCTTTCTCAACACAGCTGGTATTAGGGTACGTGCAGAAAGCAAAGTGCAGGTGTTTGTCATAAAGCAATCAGTGTTTAGGGGAGGTAAGCCATAAAGCACAGAAAAGTCTGACCATGGATGGTCAGACTTGCTGGCACCAGAGCGTTTATAAAACATAGTTCAGGAGTTCATTCTGTGCCTTAATTTAAACACCCATTGATTAAGATCAGAACATACACAAAGCAGAGCAGGCTTCACAGCACACATTGCATTCTTTGAGCTTAATTTCCCACAGAAATCTCTTTGGGGGCCATCAGATCATGTCTGCTGTCCACTTCCCATTTTTGGTCAAGTCTTACAGTCCTGTTTTCCAGGCCTGCTTGCCAAATGCTACAATTTCCGATACCACACAAAGAGGTCCCCCATATTTTCTCATAAACCTTTATGTATAAAAACAGGTGGTGGGTCCATGGGTCACAGTTTGTCAACCCTGATATAAACACATGATCATCTTAGCCTAACAGGCTGGATTCTCCCTGATTCTGAGTTACATTCATCAAAGAGCTCTTTCCCTCTGTGCCTGGCCAATTCTTCCAGGACTTTTGACTCTCTTGGAGCTGATCTGGGTCAGAGAACCCATCATTGGATATCTCCAAATTCCTCATCCCTGCCAATCCACTACCTACCTCTTGGTATATTCTCTAAGACACCAAATACCTTGTGGTTATCCAACATTTCCCTCCATGCCTTTACTCATTCTGTCCCTTCTTCCTGGACTGCCTTTCCCCCTCCTCTTCACCAGCTGTTTCTTCAATCTTTAAGAAGGCAGCTCAGTCATATCGGCCATATGATCTTCTAGAAGGCATTCTCTGCACCAGTCTTCATCCCTCTGCACCTCAGGCTAAACCAGAGCCCCTCCTTTCTGCTCCCATAATACTCCATGATTTCCCCATTGTTTGAAAATTGTTCATTTATTGGCCTAACTCTCTAATTAGGTTGCAGATTTCTGCAGGGCAAGATTAGTTTCTCACTCATTTATGTACCCTTAGTACCCAACTATGGCTCAGCATAGGCATCCAGAATGGCTGAGAGTGCTATCAGCTGGACCAATGAATCATCATGCATAGCCTTTTGCAGGGAGTCTCCGTGCTCTGCATACACATTTCCTCATCTCCTTGCATGTTGCCCTGGAGCTTCCTACACTCATTTCCCCCTGTCCGACTCTCATTTCCATCATCACCCTGTCTGCATGTCTAATATTTTCACACTTGGTTCTCTCCTTGGAGGATGAAGCCTTCCTTCTTCCTCCCTTTCTTCTCTGGACTTCAGGAGAACCTCACAACTTTGCCATCTTAGCAACTTTTCAAAGGTGAGCATTTAAATAGCAGACATGATCAGGGGCTAGAGGTATTTTATACCTTGGAATAAATAGGAACATTTAAAACCTGAGAGCATCATCAGCATTAGAAGATGCCCTATTGGCTGTTAACCAGAGGACAGTGTGGCTGCAAAAAAGGTTGGCAATGTAAGAAGAAAGAAAACAGCCCTGGCAGGTAGCTTAGTTACAGTGTTTTCCTGATATGTTAAGGTTTCAAGTTCAATCTCCAGTTTTGCACATACAAGAAGCAACTAAGGAATGCATAAATGAGTGGAATAACAAGTTGATGTTTCTCTCTCTCTCTCTCTCTCTTTTTCTCTCTCTCTCTCTCAATCAATTTAAAAAAAGAAGAATACACAAGACCAGGTCCTAGGCAGAGAAGCACAGTATTTAGGGGGTAGTGGGGAGGGGGAAAAATAGTGAATTTAGCCAGTAGGAAAGCTGAAGACTCTGTCTTCACCAGTTCCTCCTAGCTGTTGACACTTAAGCCAAACATTTGTACGTTCATTCCTGACCAGGCCTTAAAGTTTCCTAAAACTGGATGGGGAGAAGGTTGGGAGTCTCAGGTCTGCTAGCAAGCATTGCCCAAGAGAACTCAGGACCTCCATGTTCTCAGACTTACCAACTCCCCTGAGGTCCTATCGTGTTGACCCAGGCTTTTCTCTCCATTTCCCTCCCAGTATGTCAGTTCCTTACTGGGACTGCCTGTGCCCTCAGCCCAGCCTTCAAGGCTATAATATGGCTCCCTGTCATACTTGGGGTCAAGGCAAGAGTGGATAAGATCAGATCCTAGCTCTTGCCACCATTTTTCTGGGGTCTAGTGTCCTCCCCCTGCACCTTCCACCATTACCACCTACCTGACAATAGCTACACCAACTCATAGGAGGGGCTCATCTCATGTCTGTTTTGATCCTCTCTGATTCTCATCTCTTCCATGGGCAGTGCCTGAGGTCGGATGCTTGGGGCCCCTGAGTGCCCAAAGGAATAGCTTCTATTCCTCTCCCATGAGCCCCCCTCTAGAAGAATGTTCTCCCTCCTCCTGGTGCTCTGACTTTCCTGGACCATAATCCAGACTCTACAGCATCAATTTTGGCAGGGTGTCATCAATTAATCTTTCATCTACATCAATCCTCTGAAACATGACTTCCTTATTACCCACTTTACAGAGTTTCCACTCTATGGTCTGAATGGCTGAGCCCTGTCACACTCCAACACTCTCTGCTGCAGGGAGAGAGATGGGCTTTTGAGTCAAACAGACCTGAGGGAGAGGCCCAGCTCTGCCACACTCCGGCTGCGTGACCTTGGGTGAGTCACTTGGTCTTTCTAAACCTCAGTTTCCCCATTTGTAAAACAGGTTTATATAACCCCTATTGAGGAAGATCATGGAGAAGACATGACCACCAGTTTGATCCACAAGCTGGACCCAGGCAACTGGAGGCTCCCCACTCCCTTCCTGGTGCTTGGAATGTACTCTCTGCTTGCCTTCTCTCTGCAGAAGCTGTCCAGGGGGACAGTCTTGAGATAGTAATGTGGTGATGAGATCATCTAGCCTGGGTACGGGAGGAAACCCAATTAAGCCCCCCTGGGAACATGATTTAACTTAGGGCTTTCCAGATAAACTTTTAAGCTGTAGCAGGTGAATGCAGAAAACTACTCATCTTTAGGTGACACAAGAGAAGCCTGATAAGTTCCCCTTGTTTATTAAACCTGCCATTTACCAGTCTGAACTGGTCTGCCTCTTTCTTTGGGGTTATTGAGAAGACACAATAACACAATTCACCTGAGATTTCACAAACTGCCTATTTTCATTGTGATTGTTTTCCATTGTTTCCAGGGCAGATTGAGGCTGACCCTCAGCTTCTAGGCCTTAAGGATATAGGCTTAAGAGATGTCCCTGAATGTTTGCCATCGCTCCCTGGGCCAAAGTCACAGCTTATCCTGCAAAGCAAAAGCCCAGATGTAGTGGAGGCTCAAAGTGAAAACCAAGAAATTAGGTCTTAATTCAGCTGCAGAAATAAAGACATAGAGAGGTGTAGTCAGAACCTCATTGACTGGCCTGCAAACCCAAAGGTCGCTGGTTCGATTCCAACATAACTAGGTTGCAGGATAGGTCTCTAGCCAGGTCTGTATCTGGAGGCAGGTGAAAGGCAACCATACATTGGTGTTTCTCTCCCAATCTGCCTATCTCCCTTCCCCTCTCTCTGAAAAATAATTTTTAAAAATCTTTAAAAAAAAACCTCATTGACTTTCCCCACTCAAACTGGCTGGAAGCCTGGGAATGGTTGCTTGGCACCACCTCAGAAGCCCAGGCCACAGCTTTCCCCAAGGGGCAGTGCCCAGAAACCACATGGGACACTGGCTTTCTTTTCTCAACAAAGAAGAAAAGGAGGTTGAAACTCCACAGTACATATGTCATTGTGGGGCCAGCCCCTCTTTTGTCCTCCCTCTCCCCATCATGTTGTAGTGATCAGGATGGACCTGGCTTTGATGACAGGTATGCAGGGTCAAGTCCTACCTTCAGCCCTTGCTCATCACTCTCTGGGCTTCAGGTTCTTCCTATAAAGTGGAGGTGGTGATACCTACTTGTCAGGTTTCTGGGAAGTGCAAGTGGATACAAAAGTGTGTTGTTAACCATTAAGTGATCCATAACTGTTATTTACTGCATTCCTTCCTTTCTGGATCCCCTCAATTAGGCCCAGTTTCTTCTGCTCTCCAACCTCCAACTCCACCTTCAAAGAAAGAGTGAATCAGACCAGATGAACTGAAACCAAAAATCAACTACAATAATGTGTTTCCCTCCCAGAGGACTATGCGTTCAAAGTTTTCTCTCTGCAAAGAAAAGAGACAGAGAGACCTTCTGTTGCATAAGTTCAGGCAAAATAAGCAGGTGATTGAATTATTTGGAAGTTGCTGGGTTCCTTGCCTCTGAGTTCTACTAAAAACCAAGGCTGATCCTTGTGGGAAATTGTTACAGGGTGCCTGGAATTTGAATCATAAAATAAAGCAGAATCTGGGCAGATTCTTCCACTTTCCTTTCACCACTCTCTTTTATTCTTCCCCTGGTCTCAAGACCCCCTGATCTGGGAGACCAGAACTTATTCTCCCTGTGAAACTCCCTGTTCGCAACTCTGCTCCTAGTTGTCTTAAGTGATAGCTCCCATTGATGTGAGGGCTAAAGATGGCTCACCCTTAGGACCTAGAAACAGCCCAATCATCAAGATTTAAGATTTTTTAAATGTCTATCTGAATGACTCTTTGTTGTGAATTTGTTGTTTGGGCAGGAAGCAGTCACGGTTTAAAGCCCTTGTTGTCCAGATTTGAATCCCTAGCTCACCTCACTAGCTTGAGCTAGTTGCCCTTCCTGTGTGCCCCAGTTATCTCATCTCAGAAATGAACATAAGAATAATATATTCTCTAAAAAATTAAATTAAGCAATGTATTCTAAGTCCTTAGAATAGTGCCTGGTATGAAGTAAGTGCCATATGCATTAGCAGCAGCTGTTGTTGTTATTGTTGCTATAGTCGTTGCTTTATGGTCGTTGTGCTATTGCTGTGAAGGTGGTAGACTGAAGCACAGACTGAACTTAAAGTGCCTGGCACCCCCGCATTTGTGTCTGAATAAGCCCTCCAGGTGATTCTGATGCACACTAAAGCTTTAAACCGCTGGGTTAGCATGGTGAACATGGTTCCCAGAGAAACAAATGCAGATACTCACAACTAGATTTTTTAAAATATGCAACCTCACTTATTCTCAGAGAAATAAACATTAAAAAAATCTTTTAAAGATTTTGTTTATTTATTTTTAAACATTTTTTTTTATTTATTATTTTTAGAGAGTGGGAAAGGGAGAGAGGCAGAGAGAGAGAGAAACATCAATGTATGGTTGCCTTTCACCTGCCTCCAGCCATGGACCTGGCTGGAGACCTGGTTTGCAACTTGGTTACGTGCCCTTGCTGGGAATTGAACCGGTGATCTTCAGGCTCACAAGCCAGGACCTTATCCACTGTGCCACCAGCCAGGGCTTGTAAACATTAAAATTATTTGAGATATCATTTCTCATCATCCAATTGACAAGAACCCAAAAGTATGACCATAAATTCGGTTGGTGAGTCTGCAGGGAACGGGCATTTTTGTCTACCACTGGTAAGGAATGCAAAAGGTTATGTGTGGCCATATCTAGTAAATTACGTATTTATTTACCTTTTAAGCCATAAGCCCACCTCTATGAGTCTCCTTTAAAGGAACACTGGCAAAATATGAAGGGAGAAAAATGAATGGATGAAACTATTGATTGTAGCAGTACCTGTGAAAGCAAAATGTTAGAAACCATTCAAACACAAAGGGCACTCATTGAACACACTATGGGACATCTGTATGAAAGAGTGCTAGACACCTAAGAAAAGGAATGAGGAAGATCTCCATCTACTTGTGTGCTGTAACCTCTCAGATTCCAGATTAAGTGGGAAAAGAAGGGTGGAATAAAGTGTATATAGTACTATTTTATCATTTGTCTCAGAAAAACTGCACACGGGCACGCGCGCACACACACACACACACACACACACACACAGTTGACCCTTGAACAGCACAGGTTTGAACATCAACAGGTCCACTTCTATTGAGATTTTTTTCTGATAAATACACAGTAGGCCCCTGTATTTCCAGGTTTCACATCCATGGTTGGGGCTCCGTGGATGTAGAGGGATAACTGGATGCATTGTTCTGCATCATTTTTATATATAGAATTTCAGCCTCCATGAATTTTGATATCACAGTCAGTCCTAGAACCAATCCCAATGGATATCAGGAGGTGACTATAGTTAACTTTCCAGTGAGTCAAAAGTTACATGCAGATTTTCAACTGTACCCATAAAACCCCCACATTGTTCAAAGGTCAATTGTATGTATGTATATGTATATGTACTTGTACATGTATGTGTATATGTATATGTAAAGAGTCCAAATATATATCTTTTTCTAAAAGTACACAATACAAGGATACGTTGGACCCTTTCTGCCTGATCTTGCCTTTTGGCAGTCCATCTGGTGGTTGCTACAGCAACCAGCTGTGTACAACTGTAACCTGTCACAGCCCTTACGCTGCAGATTTCTTACACTTTCCTCTAAGATGCGCTGGCTACTGCTGGCAATCACTTTGGTTCATGTGCACACCTGAAAGTTTCAGGAAGTTAACACTCCTGGGAACAATTCTTAACCAATGGAGGGCTAAAGCACGGAAGCAATGGATCAATACTCCCATCTTCCACGTCTTGAGCGGATAATTCTGAGGTACATGGTACCTCAGATGATTCTCTGTGTCTCAAGCTCTAGGTGCTTACTAATTATCAGCTCAGTAACACATTCTCAGATTGGTCTTCCTTCCTTCTGTTTCCCTCTTCCTCTAGCTCTCATTAGTGTCCCCTGGGGTCACCTCTAAAACTTAATTAACTGCACACACTCATTGTCTCAGAGTCTGCTTTGTGGGAAAATCCCAAACTGAGGTAAGGGATAAACCATTTTTTAAAAAGCTAACGCTTACTTATAGGAATGAGAGAGAATAAAGTAGAAAGAATACACACTAGGCTGCATGAATATAGCTTACATTTTAGACTTGACTTTTGATACATTTAAATATTTTATATAACTATAAAACAAAATTAAATTTCACAAAATGATCCCTAAAATGGAAAGTTAAATGAAACAAACAAACCTAAATGTATATAATGTTGGAGGCATAATCACACAGAAAACTACTCCAAGTGATCTTAAAACATAATTTAGCTGTAATTTCCTGGTGCAATCAACCCTAAAAACAAAAGGAATGGGAAAATAATCTTAAATTGTTTTCAGTAGTCAGAGGTAGGGTTGTTTTTGCTCTTCTCAGACTATTGTCTGTGTAAAATACGATAAAGCAGTAAGGATTATATTGTTGTCAATGAGAACCTATATTTTCAACATGAGTGAAAAGAGATACAGATATAAGATTGATTATATCTTTTCTAATCTATAATGTTGCATTTGAGTTAGAATTATCAATAAAAAAGCTCAATGGATATGTAATGTTTAAAAATAAAAATATATTTTCCAGCTTCATCCCTTTACAAAGCCCAGAAGTGACAATTAAGATAATTAGAAATAATATTAATGAAAGCTCCAGCAGATACAGATATAAAATTGATTATATTTTTTCTCATCTATAATATTGCATTTGAGTTAGAATTATCAATAAAAAAGCTCAATGGATATGTGATGTTTAAAAATAAAAAAAATATTTTCCAGCTTCATCCCTTTACACAGTGCAGACATGACAATTAACATAATTAGAAATAATATTAATGAAAACTCCAGCACACAAATTACGGCCAATTAAAATTATTTCCCACTTTAAAAAAAAATGAAGGCTCCTTGGAGAAATGGCTGATTGCAAGTTCGAGTAAGAAATATACAAGATGAGCCTGGAACATTTTGTAATACAAGAAAGAAAAGAAGTTATCAAAGACCAATACGACTATATGTCAGGATAATTAAACAGTTTATGAAGAGAAATTTCTCCCTGCAGAAGTCTTCTAATTTAATAAATAAAGAAGAAATGATAGAAGTAGAATATCACCATTTTGCAACCCTTGATGAATGAATGGATCTGGTCAATAATTATCAATAGTCACAGCATCACAAAGTAAGGGACAACTAGATTTTATGTACCTCTTGGTGGACCACCTATAAATATTCTTGTCAAAAATCAAACCTGCCCTGGCTGGTGTGGCTTAGTGGATTGAGCACTGGCCTGAGAACTAAAGGGTTGCTGGTTCAATTCCCAATCAGGCCATAGGTCCCAAGCTGGGGGCACTCAGGAGGCAACCACACATTGATGTTTCTCTCTCTCTCTTTCTCCTTCCCTTCCCCTCTAAATAAATAAATACATATATACATACACAAATACACCTTTAAAAAGAAAAATGTAAGGGAGTCTACGCATGAAAAAAGACTTAAGAGCCACAGCAAGCTATTGCAATGTATAATCCTTTTTTAGATCCCTGATCTAGACAGTCCTAGGCTTTGACCATGCTCCATGCTCCAACTGCGATTGGGACTTTCCTAGCCTGGGGAATCAATGGAGGCCTGTGGGAGGGATATCCTGAAATAAGAGCCATGGCCAGTGTTCTCATTCCCTGGACCTTTAAACCACAATCTCCACTTTCCACCACAGTCTCTGGCCTTCCTCCACTATTCATAGCATCGGTGCTAAACCGTGTCATGTTCCTTGACCTTTATGTCACCCAATCCTTCACCCACCTGCTTACAAACCTCATTGCTCATGGTCCTGCTTTTGGCTTCATTCATCCTTCCAAAGGTGATGCTCAACACCACCCTTCCACTGGGCCCCGGGCTCCCCATCCCTCCCTACATCCAGGTTCTCCCTCTAACCATGCTGCCAAACACCACCTCCAGTAAAAGGCACTCCACTGCCTATCTCAGTCTCCAAACTCCACATTCCACTGCTCAGCTCACTGGGCCCATCCGCTCCACCCAGACAGTTCACACACTCTCCTGACTATACCCCTCCACCCTCTGCCCAGTCATTTTTCAGGCACTCAGAGAATGTCTGAGTGAGAAGTGGCCTGCTTTTATTGATGGGTCTTAAGCCTGGGCCCCCAGCTCTGACTGATAAAGGTAGCAAACTGTGCCCACCAGGGGTAGACTGACCTCGGCAAGGCCTGGGCTGTCAGAACTCAGGAAAGAGTTGGACAATGAGTTTCCACTCACACATTTACAGAATGCTTGACAGGGTGCTAACAACTCCCCTGACTTATCTGTTGTCTGTTAGCTGGCTTGGTGGGGTCAGAGCAGCAACCTTGGCCTCTAACCCTTTCTTGGGCTCAGGAGAAAGTCTTCAGGGATGGGTGGTAACCCCTCAGAGAGGCATTAAGATCAAATTCCCATCCAGAATGGGAAGTCCATCCTAAGACTTAAAAAGGCTTCTTTAGAACTAGCAACCAAAGGGACAACCAGCCTCTGGCTGAACATAATTAATTGTTGAGAACCAGATGCCTTCTACGTGTGCATTCTGTTTCTCACCTTTGAAGAGTGAAAGATAAAAAGTAGCTGAATAATTAGTGTTATGAAAGATAGGTCAAAAGAAAATGGAATAATAATGAAAGCATTCTTCCAGCAGAAACACATCAATGTCAACAAAGCGACAGAAAAAGCAAGTCAGCATTCAAAACCAGCTGTGGATCTTGCCCTCGATCCTCTCCTCGCCCTTCCCCTGCACTTACATTCCTCCGCAAAGCGCCTGTCTTCTCAATTGTCTATAATCCCGACAAAGGTAAAAAGAAGCATTTCCTTCCCCGTTTGACCAAGTGAGCACTGAAGCTTGAGGAGGTAATGTGGTTTGCCTACAGCCACCCAGGAAAACGTGAAGGATCCAATCAATATATGAACTCAAGTCTGCCTGGCTCCAAAGTTTGTGCTCCTTTATCCAACTCGTTGCTGCCTGCAGCCCAAGTCAGAATGCCTAATTTTCTCTTCCCATGAGAGCGCTTCCCAGTTTCAAAAACAGCCTTTGACTCCCCACCTCTTCTCTGCCCCCAGACTGATGCTCTACAGCCCTGCAGTCCTGGTCCCTTGGTCAGTCAGTGTGATGTGGTTTCAGATCTTTGCACCTTTCCTCCATGAGTATGTTTCAATTTGCCCAAATCTCCTCAAACATGTTGACACAAGTGGACACGGATTTTCACGGGACTAATGAGATGACCAAAGCCAAGCCTGAGGGGTGCCCCTCCGCTTTGATCCGGGATCAAGCTGATGGCAGCACAGAGCTGGCGCAGAACAAGGGCTCACTCAGCCAAAGCTCCCCGCTGCTTCGTGCCCTGGCCTCTGCTAAGCCTGTCTCCTCTTCTACACTTGAACAATTTGTTGTTTTCAACATCAATTCAAGATTCTCCCTTTATTGATCTCAATTCCATTCAATCAACACCTACAGAGCTAGGCACAAGTCGAGTTAACAAGGCACTACTGAGCGCCATGCTGCTCTTTTCCTGCCTCAGCTCAGCTCCTAGCTCCTTTCTGGGCGTCCTCCACCCAACGAAACCCCTCAGGAGGGCCTGGAACACACTGCACCCTTCTCCCAGCTGCTGCCCAGGCCTTCCTCAAGAGCAGGGCCTCACCTTGAACACTGCCAGGGCCCTGGAGTGGTTCTGAGTTGACCATTAGCTATGTCAAGCAGGGTATTTTTGCTAGTGAGTAAACAGTAGCCAAGAACATTTCAAGAGATGATTTACTGCTTCTCTGAGGTTGTTTACATCAGAGCTCTCTGTTCCTGTCACAGCCTGTGCCTCCCATGAAAAACCTGTCACAATTTGTGATCTGAGGGGAGCCTACTTGCCTGAAGGAAGAAACCAGGTGTATTTTTCCCCACACAGGAAGTCATGCAATGTATTCTCACCTGCCCAAGATATGTTCCTCTGGCCCAGAAATGGGGTGGGGTGGCGTGGGGGTGTGGGCTTAGCTGACCCAGGCCTAGCCTATCCTGGTCAGAGGTTATCTGTAGTTATAGGTGCTGTTTCATGTCGTTTTTACCCTCTGTAAGCTGAGAGTGCCTGAATTGAGTTATGAAATATTGAACCCCATAAGGCTGGGATGCCATGATATAATTCTAAGTCCTTTCCAATTAGTCAACCCAGAACTTGAGTTTTAGCTAAAATGACTTGAGACTTGGTCCGGTGCAAATGATGGCCACTGGGACAGGAGCTCTAAGCTGGAGGACAGAACACCTGGGTCTGGGCTCAAACTCGACCACTTAACCTTGGATAAGTTATTCATACTCTCTGGGCCTCAGTTTCTTCATCTGCTACGGTAAGAAAGTTATCTAACATACAGGCTTTTTGAAGGCACTTCAGATTGTGATTGTTATAAGTTATGGGTTATGAGTGTGGCTGTGGCACCAGCCTGCCAGGGTTCCTACCCCAGCTCTGCCACTGATCAGCTCTATGACTTAAAACAAATTACCTAAATTCTTTACACCTCAGTTTCCTCTTCTGTAAAATGGGGGTAAGACTAGTACTTATAGGATCCTTAAGAAGATTACACATAGTATAAAGGAACCATGGACATGGACAACAGGTGGGATTGACTTTAGGGGGAATGGGTGGGTGGGGAGGGGGACAGAGGGGAGCAGAAAGGGGATGGATGTAATACAACAACAATAAAATTTTAAAAAATAAATTAATTTAAAAAAAAGAAGAAGAAAAAGATTACACAAGTACACAAAGTGCTGAGAATGGGACCTGGCATACACTAACTTTTCAACAAACACCACCACCAACTACTATCTTGTTGTTTTCATTATAATGACCAATCTGGGCCTAACCTTAACTGTCAGTATTAAAATAAACTGCTTTGAGAAGTCAGTGAAACACAGGCTTTGTGCCTTGAGATGTTCCGCTTACAGAGGTTATCTGCAGTTTGAGATCCCTGAGAGCAAGGACAGTGAGGACACCATGGTGCCATGAGGCCCCAGAAGGGACATGAAACCTCAACTACAAGTGGAGCTTTTTGCATTATCACCTGCAATGTTTCGTAGGCAAGACCCAGGGTGGCTCCCTCTGCTGTAGCAGACGCCCTCCCAGCAGAGTAATCAAGCAGGGGCGAGGAAAGAGGCCAGGAGGCTGAGGCATTTGCAGGGAGAGGCAGCTTGGGATGTGTGGCCCCTCCTTGCTTCCTGCTACACCAGGCTGTCTGTCTGAAGATGTGTCATCTCCATGAAAGCCCTCTCTTCCCCTAGAAAAAGCCCATTAAGAGTTTGGTCCCAAGAGGGAAGAGCTGTAATGCTTCTTATGCTGCTGACCAACAGGATTCTGGCCGCTCAGGGAAGAGACTGTTGTAACTGCTGATGGCCTTTCCCTGCAGCTTAGCACTGACCCTGGGGAAGTTCCAGGCTTAGATGGCTTCCGGACACAACTTCCTCGCTAGTGCTTATTTACCTTGTGCCTAAAACAGCTTGAGGGGGCCCATAAAAGGCAATGTCATTTACCCGACTAGGTCTCTCACTGAATGGTAAGGCGAAGCTGGAACTGGATGACTGAAAAGACTGACATGGGAGTGTTTGGCTTAGGTATACAGCAAAGGGCTTCCTAGACTGAAGCCCAGAACCCACTAGACTTGCCATCCCAGTCAACCACAGATGCCACGCAGAGGCCTGCCCCGCAGAAAACACAGTGCCTCATTCACACATCCTGTAGTCAGCTCCCTGCAGGACAAAAGGGCTGAGTGCTGTATATGCCCATGTCCTTGTGGCTCAGCAACCTCCGCCCCTCAGTCTAGCCTAGTGGGAGCAGCACCAAACTCCCTTCCTCCTTGGCTTAGGCTGACTCCTGGACGTGAGGGGTGGGCTCACACATCTGGGTCCCACAAGCCCAGAATCATTGGGTGATTAAAATCGCCTTTTACTGTAGCCCTGAGGGTTATAAAAAAGTAAGCCTGACATATGGGTCATTCCTGAGATTCTTGCTTCATTGGTTTTAAGGGCCCCTTGATGATAGAATTTCAAAGCTGCTAACTTCATAGTGTATTAAAGTGGACTATAGCCCTCTGAATGGTCCTCAGGTGAGAACCAGTGCTTAACAAATACCTCTTGGATTTGTTTTGAAGAACTCAAGGCTGACCTCTGCTGGTCTCTAAGACAAACTGAAGCCCAGCCTTTCCTGTTCAGCAGTGAGAATCTTCCTGGCTCTCTGTCTCTGTCTCTGTCTCTCTGTCTCTCTGTGTGTCTCTCTCTCTTTCTCTCTTTTCTATTTCTGTCTTTCTATATGCCTCCATGTATATGCATCTTTCTGTCTGCTCACCCACCTCCCAAGAGATTCCCCAATCCCTTGTCCCTTGGAAATATAGGTGTAATAGCATACTAGAATGAGGCTCTCCTTACCTCAGTTTCTATCAAAGCACTAATATGTCAGAGAACAAACAGAAAGATAAGATACCAAACTGCATGTAAAAGACTACTCACCCAAATATGCAAATTCACCAAGGAAATAGTCCCCAGCACTTGTTTCATGATCCCTTAAAGCCTCTTAGTGAGTTTCTAAGGGAGGCTGTCTTCACTAACCCTGACATTACAGGGCCTCCCACACTCCCTCTGTTGTATTAATGCTGATCTGCTCATCCCTGGCACTGTGTCCAGCAGACCAGAGGTTTTCAGGGCTCCACGACTTGGTTTATGCTGTTCTTTCTTCCTGGAATACTTTCCGCTATGTTGCCTCTCATAGTCTTGATTAGCCTTCAAGGCCAAACTAAAATGTTCCTCTTTCCTAAAGCCACCCTTGGCCACCCAGGGATGAATCGCACCCTCCTCTGTGCTCCCACCTAGTATCAGACAATGTTTGTGCACACCTGTCTCCTTTACCAGCCTCTAAGTTCCTTGGGACACGGGTTACAGCTGGGCCATGCTGGGCAGAATGCATACACATTAGTAAATGCTTGGTGATTGAGTTAATGAGTGGAAACTACTGCTGGCGACACCTAAGAAAGTTCTTTCTGTTCTGTATATCAAAGAAAAGAAGGAGAGAGATGAGTCCCTTGGAGGTGAGAGTGGAATTGGAAGGAAAGCACCAAAGCCAGTACTCAGAGCAAATAGAGGCTCAGAGCTACCTCCCTGCCTTGACCCTCTGTGCAGACATTGAAGTCCCACCCTGGCCCATGTCTGGGTACCTGTTGCCAGGTTGATGCTGCACAATCTGCCTTAAGGCCCAACTAGAGTTTGTCACAGGCTGTGACTCTATGATCCATGCTTTCAGGGCCAGTGTCTACATTACACAGCCTGCATCTAAACAATCCAAACTGCATCATACAATTTTGTAACTTCTGTAAGTAAAGGCTATGTTCCCACAGTGCAATGTTTGTGCAATCCATGTCTCCTCAATCTCTGTCTATACAATATTCTGTATCTTTCCATCTTACCTTGTTTGTGATTCCGTGCTGGGCATCCCACGTCTGCACAACAGGTCCATGCTGTCATGATGGGTTTCTGCACATAATCCGGGTAAGGAATAAATTAGCAAACAGGAACAGTTTTGTCTGTGACCCATTTTGAAAGAACATCTCAATCCAGCCACCCAAAGGGTCACTGCAAAAGCCATCTGGACTGTTTGCTCCGGAAATGGTTCTTTTATCCAAACCTTACTGAGAAAAAGCCTTTTTAAAATTCTCTATTATGTTTTCTAGGTAATCAGATTCACTATATGTTACTTGTAGGATGAATTTTAAAATAAGGCATATCATAAAAACAGACACATAGAACAGAATTGGGAGCCCAGAAATAAACCCATATATATACAGTCAACAAGAATTTGACAAGGGAGCTAAGAATATTCAATGGACAAAAGACAGTCTCTTCAATAAATGGTACTTGAAAAATATTGGATATTCACATGTAAAAGAATGAAACTAGATCTTTATCTTACACAATTCTCAAAAATTGACTAAAAATGGATTAAAGACTTATACATAAGGCTTGAAACCATAAATCTCCTAGAAGTAAACATAGGAAAAAACAGCTCCTTGACATGGGTCTTGGTAATGATTTTTTGGATATGACACCTAAAGCACAAGCAACAAATCAAAAATAAACAAGTAGGACTACATCAAACAAAAAAGCTTCTGCATAGCAAAAGAAACAATCAAGAAAATGAAAAGACAACCTACAAAATGTAGAAAAATATTTACAAATTATATCTGATAAGGACTAATATCCAAAACATATAAAGAGCTCATACAACTCAATAGCCTAAAATGAATAATCTAATTTTTAAATGAGCAAAGGATCTGAACATTTTTTCCAAGAAAACATTCAAATAACCAACAAGCCCATAAAAAGATGCTTAACATCACTAATCATCAGGGGAATACAAATCAAAACCATAATGAGATATCACCTCACACCTGTCAGACTGGCTATCATCAAAAAGAGATAACAAATGTTAATGAGGATGTGAAGAAAAGGGTACTCTTGTGCACCGTTGGTGAAAATGTAAATCAGTGCAGCCACTGCGGAAAATAGTATAGGGGTTCCTCAAAAAATTAAAAGCAGAACTACTATACGATCCAGCAATTCCATTTCTAAGAATATATCCAAAGGAAACAAAATCACTATGTGAAAAAAATATCTGCACGCTTATGTTCATTGCAGCATCATTTACAATAGGCAAAACATGAGAACAACCTATGCTTTGGGGAATTGAATAAAGGTATTCAAAATGAACAAATTTCCAGTTACAAGATAAATAAGTACTGGGAATATAATGTACAACATTATGACTATAGTTAACACTGCTGTATGGTAGATTTGAAAGTTGTGAAAAGAGCTGATTCTAAAAGTTTTCATAACAGGAAAAATCTTTTTTGTATTTATATGAGATGATAGATGTTAACTAAACTTATTATAGTAATCATTTCACAGTATATGGAAGCCAAGTCATTCTTCTGTACATGTCAAATTTATAAAGTACTATGTGTCAATTATATCTCAATAAAACTGAAAGAAAAAGTGAGGCATATCTATAGCTATGTTTCTACTTAAAAATGGCCTACACTGTTCTTTTACTTTAATTAAATACTCTAATGACGTTTTAATAAATATTTGTTTCTTATAACAAAACCTCAGAATCTCAAGCTTAAAAATCCTTAGAATTTAACAATACAAATGTTTAATGTTGAAGGAACTTTCACTCCATTTTAATAAGTGAACTTGGAAATGCAACTTTATAATGCTGAGATATAGTACATATAGATTGCATTTCAGTTTTAGAGTATAGAGTATATAAATAGTTCCTAAGATTTTAGCCATTTAATCCAGTATTTCTCAATGGGGTGCCACCGGGATTTGGGAGAAGAACATTCTCATTATAGAAAATGCCCCACACCTTGTAGGATATTAGCATTCTTGGCTCTGCCCATTAAATATCTGTCCATTAAATACCTCTCAGTATGACACCAAAAACACTCCCACACATTTTCAAACACATTCCATAGAAGCAATACAGATTCCAATAGAAAATCACTCTAACAACCTTTTTGTTCATTATCATGACCCAGAGGAGTTCTTTTAGACCTTTTCCTTCCCTAGCAGCTCCACCCTCATGAAATTTTAATACCATAAATATACCATAACTACAAATACCTGTATATGAGGTCTGGACGGAGTAAGTCCAGCCATTAATATAACAAGAACAAGTCTGCACAACATCGATGTAAGAGGACAGCCAAGGAGAGTGGACTGGAATGTGCATGCATGAACTATGACACCTTCACTGTACCACTAGTCATTTGGAGTGGTAGACATCATTGAGTGAGCATGTGTACTGTGTGGCTGCCGCATTTAAAAGACTGAGTAGAGCAACGAATCTGCATCAAATTTTGCGCTAAGTTTGAACATTCTCCCATGGAAACTATTCAGATGATTCAAAAGGCTGTAGCTATGGGCAACTGGTGATTGGCAGCTTCATCACAACAACACACTCACTCATGCATCACATCTTGTGTAGAGTATTTTGGTGAAACAGTGAATCACCCAGGTGATTCAGGCCCCCTACAGCCCAGATTTGTCACCCTGTGACTTTTGCCTTTTCCCCAAACTAAAATCACCTTTGAAAGGGAAGAGATTTCAGACCATCAATAACATTCAGAAAAATACAACAGGGGCCCTGGCTGGTAGCACAGTGGATAAGGCACCAGCCTGCGAACCCAAAGGTCACAGGTTCGATTCCCCAGCCAGGGCACATAACCAGGTTGCAAACCAGGTCTCCAGTCAGGTCTGGGGCTGGAGGCAGGTGAAACGCAACCATACATTGATGTCTCTCTCCCTCTCTGCCTCTCTCCCTTCCCCTCCTTCTAAAAATAATGAAATAAAATCTTAAAAAAAAAAAAAAAGAGAGAGAGAGAGAGAAATCTTTAAAAAAAAAAAATGCAACAGGGCAGCTATGGTGATTAAGTCCCCAGATGCCTACTTTGAAAAGGACCAAGGCATGGTTCTTGTTTCTTGTGTCTTGTATCTTCTTCAATAAGTATCTACATTTTTCATATTATATGGCTGGATACCTTCTGGACAGGCATTTGTGTGTGTATATGTGTGTGTGTGTGTGTGTTTATGTACTGCATTCTTTGGAAAGCAACTGCTATAGTATCTAATAATTTTTTGCCCCCCAAACCAACTTGCACTCCCTTGGAAATGATATCACTCCCACTGAGAATCACTGATCTAGACAAAAATGAATTGCTTACCTGGTCTCTATATCCTCAAAGAAGGAGGGTTGATAGCTCACTAAAGTTTCACCCAAGGTTTTCACTAAAAACCTGTGGGCTTAGGCTTTAACTTTAATTTTTATTTTTTATTTTTAAAGATTTTATTTCATTATTTTTAGAAGGAGGGGAAGGGAGAGAGGCAGAGAGGGAGAGAGGCATCAATGTATGGTTGTGTTTCACCTGCCTCCAGCCCCAGACCTGACTGGAGACCTGGTTTGCAACCTGGTCATGTGCCCTGGCTGGGGAATCGAACCTGCGACCTTTGGGTTCACAGGCCGGTGCCTTATCCACTGTGCTACCAGCCAGGGTTTAACTTTAATTTTTAATTAAAAGTTTTAATAGTTCATTTTTATTGTATTTTCATTACCATTTATCCCCCTTATACCCCCTAAAACTTCCACCCCTCCCTCCAGAGTCACCACCTTGTTGTCCATGTCCATGAGTTCTTTTTCTTTTTTGCTTGATCTCACCACCCCACACCCTCTGTCTTGCCACTGTCAGCCTGCTCTCTATCTGTGAATCTGTCTCTATTTTGCTTGTTAGTGAAGATTGTCATTAGATTCCACATATGAGTGAAATCAAATGGTACATACCAATTTTTAATTAAAATGTTTGATGAGATAATACGTAGAATTACATGCAATTGTAGAAATAGTGCAGATAATTTTTTGTACACTTCGTCCAGATTCCTCCAGGGTTAACAAAACATTTTGTTTTGCAAAACTATAATATGATATCACAGCCAGCATGTTGACATTGATACAATCAATCTATCTTATTCTGATTTCTCTAGTTTTACTTGTATTCATTTGTGTGTGTTAAGTTACGTGCAATTTTATCACCTGTGTAGGATCATGTATTCACCACCAGAGTCAAGACATTCAAGACATCAAACAACACAAAGATTCCGCATTTGCCCTTTTATAACCATACTTACCTCCCTCCCAAATCACCTCCTTTCCCTTAGTCTTAACTCCTGGAAACCACTAATCTATCCCCTATTTCTAAGATGTTCTCATTTCAGGAATGTTGTGTGAATGGAATCATACAGTATATAATCTTTGGGGATTGGCTTTTTTTTTTTTTCCTCAGCAAATTTCTTGCAGATTCATCCATGTTACAGCATATGTCAACAGTGTTTCTTTTACTGCTTAGTAGTAATCCCTGGTATCTATGAACCACAGTGTGTTTAACCATGCACTTGTTCAAGGACATCTGGGCTGTTTCTAACTCTTGGCTATTGCAAATAAAGCTATAAATATTTGCATGCTGGATATTGTGTGAATGTGAGTCTTCATTTCTCTGGGATAAATGCCCAAGAGTGCAATTTTGCTGGGTTTTATGGTAACTGTGTTTTTATTTTTAAGGAACCATAAAACCCTTTTCCAGAATCATTGACCATTATTTTGGCATTGTATATATTTTATTCATTTTCTAATGGATAATTTGATTTTTTTACTGTTGAGTTTTGAGAGTTCTTTATGTACTCTAGATACTAGTCCTTTGTGCATTGTGTAGTTTTCAAATATTTTCCCCAGTCCATAGTTGTTGGGGTTTTTTTGTTTTTTCTTTTTATCCTCTTTACATGGGCTTTCAGTGAGAAAAAGTTTATCATTTTGATGAGGTCTAATTTACCCATCTTGAAATTATACTTTGATATCAGGTCTGTGAATTCTTTGCCTACCCTAGAACCCAACAATTTTATCCTGTGTTTCTTTCTGAAAGTTTTTAGTTTTATATTCTAGATTCAAAGTAATTTTTTTCTATTTTGAGCTAATTTTTGTATAAAGTGTAAGACTCAGGTCAATGGTTTTTTTCCCCCTATGGATGTTCAATTGCTCCATTGAACATTGAAAGGGCTGTTTAACTTCCATTTTAATCAAGGCTAAATTGAGGATATTTGAGGTTTATACTTATCCCTGCCTCTCAGCCATACACACAAACACACACACACTCACAGAAGTAAACAGCATAATTTGTTAATAGTCAACACAAGCGTATATATTTACAACTAGCTACTACCCATCTAAAATAATGATATTAAACCTTTCTTCAAAAAAGGATTTGCCAGATGTATCAGTTAATGATATAATATCCATAATATATGAAGAACTCTTACAAATTGAGGAAACGGGGGCCAACCAATATAGGAAGATAAACAATTCATGAACAGAAAATTTACCACATAAGATAAAAGTCGTCCGTAAACTTACAAGGTTGATTAATTCATAAAAAGATAAGTGCAAATTAAAACCCCACTGAAGTATCATTTATCAACTAGCAAATTAGCAAAAATTTCAAAACTTGGCACCACACTGTGTTGGCAAGGCCTAGGGGAAAGATAGGCACTCTCATACATTGCTGATAGGAATGAAAAATGGTACAGCCTTATGGAAAGGAACTTGGTAGTATATAACAAAACTCTGTATGCATTTACATTTCGTTTCAGAAATCCACTTCTGGGAACTTACGCTGAAAACACACCTGCAACAATACAAAGTTATATGTGCACAAGTTTATTGGGTGCTGAATTATTTGTAATTGCAAAATAGTGAAACAACTTAAATGTTCATACATAGGAGATGGGTTGAATGAAATAAACTTTATCCACACAATGGAGCATTATTCACTGCTAAAAGAAATTGGGATCATCTCTATGAAGCGACAGAGAGATTCATAAAACATAGTTTGTAAGTGAAGGAGACTGTAAAAAGATACAATATTATACCTTTTATATGGGAAGAGGAAACAGGAAAATTGTATTTAGTTGCAAAAGGAAGTTGAAAAGAAAGAGAAACCAGAAATTAAGGTAAATAGTTACCTACAGGGGTAGGTGAGAAGAACCTAGGCAGATAAAGACAACTTTTGATATAAAGTATGGGAACATGTTAACATTTTGAATACCTTTTTAATGAAATCAAATTCATGTAGATGTGAGTTTCAAAACTCTGAAATAAACAGAGTAAATAAACCTAACCATAACTTAAAAGAATAACATTATTATGATGGAGAAGGAAAAGCAAGAGAACAAACCCAAGTAATTTTTAAGCACAGAACTTTGACTATGTACCTTTAATGTGAAGACAAGAAGAACTGTAAATAAATAATTCTACTCATAGGCTACTTGCTCTCAGTGGTATGGTTTAGCCATTCTGAAACTACTTTCTGTGAAAAATAGGATTGAGCAAATAAGTAATTGAAATGGTGGAGGCCAGGTTTCTCACTGGGATTAACAGCTGCTACAAATATGGGATTCAAGAAGCCTAGGATGAACCCTATAGAGTAGGATTGTACTTAGAGATATGCGCTAGATAGACAGAGTGGTAGGGGGTGTGTGTGTGTGTGTGTGTGTGTATCTATAAGCTTAAAGGGCCTAAAAGCAATGATGTGACAATAATCATGAACACACTTACTACCCAGATCTTCTAAATATTTTTCCTTATAACAACGAGGATTCCTTGGAGAAATGGCTGATGCCAAGTGTGAGGCAAGAAAGACCTCAAATACATTCTCACAGAGTTTGAAGTGCTCAAATAATTATAGGAACAAATCAAAAAAACATAGGAGCCCACTTGATGCAGCTCCCATTCGCCAATCTGGGTCCATGTCAGCATCAAAAGAAATAATAATAGTAGTGCCTTATATAACCCATTTAATAAAATAAGATCTTTGAGTATATATGGATATTAAATACATACATAACTGAGAGGTAAGGGAAGGAACTTTCTTATAGAATTACGACAACTAATTAATGTAGAAAGAATGATGAAGTTAGAATAACCATTTTGAGGCTGGAACTAGCAGGTGATAGCTTAATAAGGAACAGGATATTTACACAGTTTTAAACTATCCACAAATTAGTACAAAGAGGAAAAGTAGAACTTGCTGTGGCGAGAAAAACCTGGAGGATACCACCTCAACCATGGAATCGAGGTTCCTATCCTTTGACAAAGCAACCTCACACCCCTTCAGATACACTCTTCAGAAAAGGACACAGCATTACTTCTGTGGTATGCAAACTAAAAACACATGATCTGACTCCTGTCTTGAGGAAATGTTATACAACCCAAGCTGGGGGGTAATTCACAAATAACTGACCTATACTCTTCAAAAAATGTCAAGACTATAACTAACAAAAGCTGAGGAAATATTCCAAATTGAAGAAGATTGGAAAAACATGATGCCTAAATGCAATGTGTGAACCTGGATCAGATCCTGGACCAAGGAATAAAATAACTATGACAACTGGCAAAATCTGAATTTGGATTACGGATGATAGCATTTTGTCAATGTTAATTTTCCCAATTTTGATAATTATACTGCAATACAAATTATAAAATGTCCTTGTTTTTATAAAATATACACTGACGTATTTAGGGGAAAAGGGCTGTAATGCCTACTTACTCTAAAATGATTCAAATATGTTTATATTTAGAAAGAGAATGATCAGGCAAATGGGGCAAAATGCTAACTCGGTGACTCTGGGTGAAGGGTATTTTGTTCTATTGTAATTTTCTGTGCATTAAAGTATATCAAAATTAAGAGTTATGAAAGAATCTTTTTTCACTAGTGGAGTATTTTCTTAAATGAAATCCTGCTTGGAAGCTTGATGAGTCTAACATAAAAACTCATAGTTATTCTGAATAAAATGGAAACGGTGCATTCAGAGCTGTGCATGCTTGGTCCCCCTATTCCCCTCATAGCAACACCTCAGGGGTAAGACCATAGCAGCTTGGCCGTGCACTGCTGAATGCTTTTCTTAAGAGCCCAAGGTAGCCCCTCTGGGCTCATCCCTGTCTGGATTATTTTTCTAGTCACCTCTGCTCTCCAATTTCTTATGACTTATGCTCTCCGTGCCTATCCGGTGTTTTCTTAATATTTATGCAAATATGCCAATAGCCAAGAATTCTCAGTTTGTTTGTCTACCATTGCCTGCTGTCCATAATGCTCAGACATGTTACTCCCCAACTACACAGAGTTCACAGCTGCTTTTCTATTTCCATTTCTACTTCCAGCTGCCCATACCTATACCAAAGTAGAAACTTCTTGCAGAAGTGACCTCCCCCAGCTCTCCTTTCCCCTATAAAACACCTCCAACTGCTGGTGTAGACCTCTTTGGCTTTAGGCAAGGAGAAATTACTTGTATTCCTTCCTTATGGCTGCTGTAACAAATTACCCTTAAAGCAGGGCTTAAAACAACACAAATTTATTCTTTTAGAATTCTGGTAGTCAGAAATCCAAAATCAGTTTCACTGGACTAGAGTCAAGGTGTTGACAATATTGGTTCATTCTGGAGACTTTGACAAGAGAATCTATTTTCTTGCCTCTTTCAGCTGCTGGTTTCTGACTGACTTCCTTGGCTAGTGGTCCCTTCCTCCATTTCCAAAGGGAATCATTCCAATCCATGTTTCCATCATCATCTCACCTTCTGCTCTTCTGTCTAATCTCCCTCTGCCTCCCTCCTATAAGGATAACTATAACTACATTTAGGGCCCACTCAAAGAACCCAAGATACTCTTCCCATCATCTCAAGAGCCTTCACTTAATAACATCTGCCAAGTCCCTTTTGCCATGTAAAGTCATATTCACAAGTTCTAAGGATTAAAATTGGGTACCTTTCCAGGGCATTGTTCAGCCTATCACAACTACCTAGCTTAATTAGTACCGCCCAACAGCCTTTCCCTATTATATATTCACCCCCATCTTTGGGATTATTTGCTGTCTTTTACTTCATTGTTCCCCCAAGTGATTCAAGTTCAAAATTACTCCTTTATTACAAGGGACACTGCCTTCCTTTTGCTGCTCTGCTCCATTATGCCCCCTACCTATAGGTGAAGTTACAGCTTGTGTCTGCACAACTTTTCCTATGCAACCCCTTCCTCAACTGAATCGATGAATTGCCTTCATCTTGCATAGTCCTGGCTCAGGATGGAAGCTCCTGAAAGCAACAAAAAGGCTGTTGAGCTAGAAGATCCTCTGCTAATTTTCCAAACTATGGCTGGGTGGGGTGAGGTCTCCTCTGGGGTCCTCACCAATAGCAGCCACACATAAACCAAGAGGGAACTGAGCTGCAGTGGTCCTGGAGAATGAAAAGATGAAGTAACACTGGCTCACGTTTAAGCTGATTCTAAAATATATGGGAATGAAAGCCTTTAGGGTGATGAATTTCCTTTTAATGCTGTCACATCTGTAGTCCTGGAGGTTTAACCTCTGATTTTTGGCTGTAAAACCAACATTATTTCTGCAAACCTGACACCCGATGCTGCCAGGGAGATATAGCCGAAGTGATAAAAATCTATTTAACAGGTTTAGTGAAGCAAATACAAACTAATTAACCACTTTGGATTTGGAATTAAATAGTAACTGTTTTAAACCATAAAAATTGAGATGAATAAAAGGGAAAAATGTTCTCTCTCTGCATAACTCACAGGAGCCATCTGTTTGTCATTGAGAAAATGGCCCAATCAATAGATTTTGAACAAATTCTGACATATTTTTACCTGGATTTGAGTGCATTATGGACAACCATTGCAGAAAGGAGGCATATTACTTCCTGGCTAACATGTCATCTGGGCTTCCCTAAAGCTCCAGAAAACCTGCTATTTGTGTACTGACTCAGAAATAAGGAGACAAAGAATAAAATATCTTTATACATTGTGTTTCCATCCACTAGGAAGGAAAGATTGCCTGAGGTTTCTTCTAACATCGTTGTGCAGTAGCCATTGGTAGGACATGGCTCTTCTGCTCTGTCCTCTGTGTCATCTCCCAGGAGGGTAGAAGGACCCCGGTTGCTACCATCTGAGACTTTCCAAATTAAGTGAAGTCCAAGTTATGAAATCATGGAAATTGAACTTGTCCTCCCATCTCCTCATCTGGACACTCTTGGCCTCAATATGTAGTTGAATTCTAGAACACATGCTTTAGAATTCATTCCACCCCTAATCAAGCTTGGGGAAGAATTCTGTTTATTCTGGCCCCAAATTCAGTTGATTTGGCATTAAATCAGTTGGACAATTAATTCCACTCTGAACAACTCCTGAAAAGACCTCAAATCCATTATAAGCTACTTGAGGTAAGAGAGAATATGGTTTCCCTTGTGCCTAGACTAAAGAGCTGCATATATAAACATACACAAGGGGACCCAAAAAAACTTGGAATTATCTTCTGGAGGGTGGCCCCTTGTAATACAGGTTTACCCCGCTAGGTGAGTATTCCACGAACTCATCTGTATCAGTGTACCAGCTGGCATGGTTGTGAGAGACTATACTTGGCTTTAGTGAATTTTGTTGAAAACTCTTTCAACACGTTTTCCCTTTTCATGATGGGTGATTTACAAACACACCTGCTCACATCATCCCAGGTACTCAGCAGTTTTTGACCAAAAATGGCATTACCCCTTTGCCCTACTCTCCCTATTTACTTGATCTTGCCCTGAGCAACTTTTCTTTGTTCCCCAGATGAAAAAAGTCCTCAAAGGGAAACATTTTGCTGATGTGGAAGAAGTAAAACAAAAATACAGTGGAGGCACTAACAGGCATCAAAATCAATGAGTTCAAAAACTGTTTTGAGCAGTGGAAAAAATGTCTCAGTAAGTGTATTGCAGCAAATGGAAAGTGCTTGGAAAGTGACTGAAGCTTAAACAAGCAAGAATAAATACACAATTTTTATAAATAAATTCTGGGTATTTTCAGTTCTCCCTCATACATATATGTTCAATTAATAATAATGATGATTATGATAATATTACAACTTACTGAGTGCCTATTATGTGCTGGACACTGTACTATCTCATTTAGTCTTTTCAACATTATAAAATAGATATTACTACAACCCTATTTTATAGATAAGAAAACTAACTCCTAGAAAGACTAAGCAATTTGGCAAAAGTCATGCAGCTCCTAAATGGCAAGACAAAGTTAAAACTCTAATCTACCTAATTCCAGAACTGACCTCTAACCATAATATATACCTACTGTATGTGTGTACGTGATCCTTCATTCATTCATATCCTACTTCATTCTAAAATATATCTGTAGAGCCCTGGCTGGTGGCTCAGTGGATAAGGTGCCATCCTGCTAACCCAAAGGTCACTGGTTCAATTCCCCAGTCAGGGCACATAACCAGGTTGCAAGCCAGGTCTGTAGCTGGAGGCAGGTGAAAGGCAACCATACATTCATGTCTCTCTCCCTCTCTGCCTCTCTCCCTTCCCTTCTCTCTAAAAATAATAAATAAAATCTTTAAAATTTTTTTAAAGTTAAAAAAAAAACTAAATAAAATAAAATAAATCTGAGATTACTTTATAGTAATATAGCTTGTACAGCTCAATTGAGAGTATTGTGTTTTAGGAGCAATAAGGGTGCAGGTGAAATTATTAAGGCATCAACAGTTTAAAGAGATTAGCAGCAGCACTGGAGGAGGAGATTGAAGCATTACTTGAGATTTGTCGCTTAGACTCCTGGAGCAGGTGGGGCTGTGAGCAACTGGCACCAGGAAGCAAGGGACCCTGGGCTATGATAACCACTGATAGGCTGACCAAACACTATGCAGGATGAGCTACAGGTCAATCAAGGACTTTGGGGACAGGCCCCATGGATCAGGTGTTCTGCAGCATCAGTTTCCCCCATGTGGATAAATATTTGGAGGCTGAAAACATGTTTCAGTAACAACTCAGAATGCTTTAGTGGTTCTGGGGGTTACCACTACCTGTCACAGGGCAGTCCATACTTTTTTTTTCTGCACAGCTTATAAAAGGCAACCAAGCTCAAGGATTCCTGTAGTTATTAAACATGCCCTTGGTCAGGGCACCTTCCTCACTCTGAAGATCCTTTACAACCTATGCAGTTCCCTTGGGCCCTCTCAATGGCTATTAACTAGAATATCCTGATGCTAAATATATACTTTCATATATAGAAATAGCATGAGCATTTTTCAGACTATGGTTTCCAATTTGTCTTTGGACAATGAGTAATCAGATTCCTCTGCATAAACCCCTAATTCCTATGCCTAGCACTAGGCAGGATGACAAAGTGTCACTGTCAGAGGGGCCTGGCAGCACAAAGCCAAACCCAGAATGACTGTCAAGGATCAGAACCCAAATGAGTAGTTGACCTGCCTAAGGTTCATCAGTAAATCTGAGGAGAGAGCAGCTCTAAGGAAATACAGATGAGAACAGGTAGGAAATGGCAATGAGCACCTCTGACAGCTCCAGCCCCTCATCCTTCCTCCACATCTCATCCCAAGGTGACAATCATGCCACCGACTTTTCAAGCCACTGCCTCTCAGGCTTAGGCCCAGGGATGTTTTCTCTGGGTTCGTGAGTTTTTGACGTTTTTTTAATTTTGTGTTTTTATTTTGATGAAACTCTAAAATTAATTAACATAAGTATCTTGTAGATCAGTTTAAACCACAAAATGTCTGCATCCACAGGGAGATTGGTGTTTGTGACAGGGCCAAACCAAGCTGCTTTAACTGTCTCCAGTTAGTGAAAAACAACCAGGATGGGCTTCAGCCCCAATGGTATGATCATCAAGTGGAGAACAAACAACGTCACCGTAGCCTGTGAAAACAAAGGGGTCATGATATTTATAATGGAAGATATGCAGAAAAGCAGAGTTTGGTTAGCTTTGTAGAATTATTTATACTTTGAAAACGTATGAAAGTTTATCTGAATGTTGTTTATATTTAAATGTATATATATATATATTTGTTTTGGTTTTAAGAGATAATTTGGGTTAATAGCTGAGTTACATATTTAAATTAGTAACTAAGATAATAAAATAATTTATCATCATTTTTCCTTTAAAAGGGTATACGTGTGTGTGTGTGTGTGTGTGTGTATGGTCTGTCCCAAAAGTATCAAAGTATTGGCAATGCAAACTATTTTAGATATATTGATATTGGCTCAATTCTTTCGGGACTTTCAGGGCACACACACACACACACACACACATACATACATATAGATAGATAGATAGAAACATATATATATAATTTAAGCTTAAAGCACTATTATTTTTTTAACATTACATCATCAATTTCTCTAATACAATGGAACTTGCCTCCTATTGTCCAGTAGGTATGGCAAATATTTTTAACTGGTCAAACTAACTTTAGTTTTGTTATAGCCTCCTTGTTCATAAAACTTTCCCCTGAAGATTGTTGAAAGGACCAGTAACTTGACTGAAAATAAAACCTCCCCATCTGACCACATTAACTGTTCTAAACAGGAACAGAAGGTTGTGGAAGGTCCTCAAGCCAAGTCCTCAAAGGCTAGCCTTTGGTCAGAGGGACAAAGCAGAAACCCAGCGCCAGATACAAGAGTTAGACCCCCCAGCCAGCAGGACAGCCCTCATGCTCATCCCCAGGATTTCTTCGTCTCCTCCCACTGCCACCGCTGGTGACAGGACTAGCTCCAGAGCCTGAAGGAAGCTGGCTGGGGAGGAAGGACAGAGCCTGAAGTTCAAATCCATTTACCCCTGCTGAGAAGTGGTCAGAGCTGGGAGGCAGGAGCCAGACTAGTGAACTCACAGATTAATTGCTGGTCACAGAGAAAACAAATTACTTTAGACATAATTAATGGTAGACAATGAAACACCAAGGCCATCCCAATAAAATACCCCATGACTTCTGGCTTGAGTTACACTAAAGAAGGAAAGCAAGGATCCATAAGAAGATGTTGTTGAAACATTAAGGTTTTGCCCTTAAGTCCCATCTATGGCCCTTTAACTGTGGTCAGATTGCCTGTGGACAGTGCTGGCATTTGGGAAGGGGTGCTCCAAGAGAGGGGATGACATTCAAGGTCAATAATGCCTGCTCTGGGACACTGCCCAGGGCTGCTCCTGCTTAACATGAAGCAAATACATATCTACGGGAATGATATGATTGAGAGAAATGGACAAGCTGTAGGACATAGAAGCACTTTGTTTATATATTAAATACATATGAATATTTTTAATCCTACAAAGAAATTTGCTTTCCACCATTTTTTCATGAATACATAAGCCTTTTTTGGTCTACCTTTCATTAGTATTAGTAAAAATAAACATGGATATAGAAAAATAGTATCTCTGTCATAAAGAGAACCATAGCACAAAGGTGATGCAAAAGATAATGGACAGTTTAAAGTCAAGAGGCGATTGGGAATGGTGGGAACTATCCTGAACTGGAGAGCACTCATTCTGTCTGAAGAAAGCAGACACTACTCAGGCCTGCTGAAACGACTGTCGCTTTGCTAAGGCAAATGTCAGCCCTGCTCAGCAGTAATTCTAGGAGCAAAGGACATGAAGGATGATTGCTGAAGGACCATCCATTTTTCAGACGTGGGCCAATAGCCGACCAATTCAATCAGTTCGCTGCTGGGCCTTTTTACAGGCTCTGTAATACTTTTATCAGTTAACAACCTGTAACAGATAGTAGAAGTAAATTCCCAGTGCAGACACCATTATGTATCAGCCACATACAATAAGGCTATTACCACATCTTGGCTAATAGCCCACATTAACACAGTTCTGTTGATGTGGGTATACCAAATTATATTAAATGAAAAAGCCAACATAATGGCAACTATTAATACCTTCTAATATTAATAGGTAGCATTAATCTTATATAATGGAGTCTGTTCACTTTATCAGGCACTTCATTTTACAGCTCTTCTTCAGTTTATTTAAATGTCCACTCATTTTACAGCTCTTCTTCAGTTTATTTAAATGTCCACTCACTACACTGACCACATCTCCTGAACACATTGCAACTTGCTATCACTACTAAGGTGGGATCTAGAAGTCTAGCAATATACAATGCAGTACAGAAAATGTAGTCCCAGACAGGATTCTATGGCTTTCCTCTTCCCTCACCTAGAACCACCCAACAGGGGAATGAATACAGGACACATCCCTTTTAGTCTAGCATGCTCTTACTCATCTTTCAGATCTCAGCTTAGGTGCCGCTTCCATTAGGAAGCCTTCCCTGCTTGTTTTCTTTACCTCAACATCAAGAACTGGATTAAGTGCCCTTAATCTAGATCCCCAGTTCTGTTGGTTTGCCCATATCTATGATTGCCTTCTGCCGGCTCCTCCTAAGCAGGGTCTTGGTATCCTCCAGACAAAGCATAGAAATCATTCAACAAATGAACAAATAGTTGAATGGATTATTAGATAAATAAATGAATGGATGGACAAATGCTATCTGCCTTCTAACATGCTCTGCATAGAGGAATAAATATTCTCCAATGATGCTTTAATAGAGATCTTACCACAAGATGGTGCTCATAATTTTTCTAATTTATGCCTTCCCCAGAAAAATTTCAAGTTTCTAATTTTAAGCTGTTTTAGGATCATTATATATTTTTCACAGTTCATGTAACTTCTTTACCATACTGTCCATAACATCTCACATAATTAAATGCCCTTTGCCTGGGGACATCAAGACCCAACCCTGTGGGATTTTCTTTGGCATTGGGTGGGCTGCTTTGTGGCTTGTCCTATTGCTACAGAGGGCAAGGAACTATGGAAGTCCCCAGATAGCACAGGGAACAAAGGTGTCCTTCTCCCACCACTTCATCCCCAGAAACCAAGAGTCAGAGGGAAAAATGAAACCTTGGCTGAAATCACCATTAACCTTTGGAACCATGAATTTTGCCTTAATAAAATAATAACTTCAGCCCTGGCTGGTAGCACAGTGGATAAGGTGCCGGCCTGCGAACCCAAAGGTCGCAGGTTCGATTCCCAGCCAGGGCACATAACAAGGTTGCAAACCAGGTCTCCAGTCAGGTCTGTGGCTGGAGGCAGGTGAAAAGCAACCATACATTGATGTCTCTCTCCCTCTCAGCCTCTCCTCCCTCCCTTCCCCTCTTTCTGGAAATAATGAAATAAAATCTTTAAAAATAATAATAATAATAATAATAATAATAATAACTTCTTACAATTTACAGTACTCTATGCCATATAAAGCAATTTCCCATGACAATAATAGTTTTTGAGTTCCTAAAGTGAGGCACTTTAGACTTATTATCCCCTTTTAACCCTCATACTGACCCTGTGAGTTAGGCCTTAATATTTTCCAGTCTATAGATAATAAAACAGGGGTTCAGAGAAGGGATGTAATTTGCCAAAAGTATACAGGTGGTAAATGGCAGGGCTACCTATGGAACCCAAGTTTGTCTTCACTCCCTATTCATTTGCCTTCCATTATTCCCTCAGTGAGAACCCATTTCAACATCAAAGACAGAGTATTGAGCAGTAAAGGGGAAGGGAAAGGCCATGCATGCATCAGACCCTGTTGTGTGCCTGTCATCTTCCTGCAGTTGTGTGCCCATTTATGAAAGAAGCTCCATAAGGAGAGTAGCATTTACTATTTCCAAGTGCCCACAACATGCCAGGCACACCATCAAGCGCCTTCTCATACAGCATTTTATTTCATCTCTATCTACTTTAGTGAGGAAGATATTATCCCCATTTTACAGATGAGGAAATTATAGTTCAAAGAGATGAAATGGCTTATTTTATGTCACAGAAGACACCAGTGCCAGAACTAACATTCAAACTCCTTTCCATCTGACTTCAAAGTTCTGTGTCACCAAAGGCCAACATGAGTAGGAGTAACTTAGGAATTCTGGGCAGGATTCTTAGAGTTGCCTTGTTACCTGCTCTTACCAAAATATCCTCATTTCCCAAACATTCCTCTGGGCCTTTGCAGTTTCCTGTTCTTCTGGGGGAAATACCCTTCCCTACAGGGTCTGCCTGGAAAGCTCCTACCCATCTTTCAAGACCCAGCTCAAAGAACATACATGAAAGATTTATGGATATGGCGAACGGTGAAGGAACTGATGCTGAAAGTGGGGGACAGGTTGGGTGGATGAGGGCAAAAGGGAGAAAGTGGGACAACTGTAATAGCATCAACAATAAAATATTTTAAAATCATTTAATAAAACCATTTTACTTAAAAAGAGAAAAAGACCCAGCTCAAATGTCATTTTTGCAGCAGTGCCTCCTCTAATGTTTTTCTCACTAAATAGGCACACATCCTCATAACGTATTTATTGTCCTTCCTCCTCCAAGTCCCAACCCCCACACCACACACACTCACTATGTGGTTCCTTACCGAATAAGACAGCTGTGAAGAAAAGATTACTGTCACGTAGGTGTGGAAGTGAAGGGGCAGTGAAGAGAAAGATGCAAAATTGCAGCAGATGGAGTCTGCAGACTGGAAGGTCCCTATCAATGGGCCAGTTGGAAAGTCCTTGTGTATTTGTAAATAGTGAAGTCTCCAGCTAGAAAATTCAGAAATCCCAGTATATTCTTTTTTAACGAACCCACAGAGTACTTACTCTGTGTGAAGCACTGACACAAAGAACTTTGTACATGTTCACTATGTTCATGTTCATGGCCTTTACAACTGCTGCAGAGAATTGAGTTGAAGACGCAGGAGTGCCACTCCATGACTTCAGAGGCTGTGTGAGAAAACCTCACCATGTGGGAAGACCATCTGGAAAGAGAGAGAGGTGCCTGAAGGATCCCTATTGTTTCCAAGACTAAGAGGAAGCCTTCAGTGTGACCCTAGCCCCCACCACCACCGTGAGAGAACCTGGACTGTCTAGCTGAACTTTGTATTCTCCCATGTTCTGAAGCAAAACAAATAATAGCTACTGTTTTGTAAATCACTTTCTTGAGATAGAATTGACATACAGAAAGTTGTACATGTTTGGTGTATGGCATACAACTTGATAAGTTTGGAGATAAGTTTGGAGAAAGTACGTACATGTCTGTGAAACCATCACCATACTCTATGCCATAGACATATCCATCACTTCCAAAAGCTTCCTCCCATTCTCTGTATTATTATTATTCATTATTATTATTAGTGTGTTGTAAGAAACAAGGGAAACAATCAACAAAATGAAAAGGAAACCTATCAAATGAGAGAAAATATTTGCAAACTACATTATGATAAAAGGGCATTCCTCTGCCTGGCATTCCTCCACTTAGTATAAAATCATCTTAACAAGTTTTTGAGTACACAGTACAGTGTTGTTAACTACAAGCTCCATGCTGCACAGTGGATCTCTAGGATTTACCCTCCCTCCAGCCCCAAGCAGCCATTATTCTACTCCCTGCTTCTATGATATTACCTATTTTGCATTTCTCATGTAAGTGTTATCATGTGGTGTTATTATATAGTATTTGGCTTTCTGTGGCTGTCTTATTTCACTTAGCATACCTTCCTCCAGGTTTATCCATGTTGTCACAAATGACAGGGCTTCCTTCTTTTTTATGGATGAATTATATTCTGTTGTATATATGCACCACATTTTCTTATTCATTCATCTCTTGATTGGTGTTTACATTGGTTCCATGTCTTGACTATTGGGGAAATGCTGTAGCGAACATGAGAGAGAACATCTCTCTTCAAGATCCTCATTTCAAAATCTTTGGATACATACCCAGAGAATTGCTGGGAAATATAGTGAGGACCCTCCATAATGTGTCAGAGTAGCAATTCCCTGATGATTAGTGATGTTGAGCACCTTTTCATATACTTGTTGGCCATTTATATGTCTTCTTTGAAGAAATATCTATTCAGTCCTTTGCCCATATTTTTATTTGGGTTGTCTGGGTTTTGCTAGTGAGTTGTAAGGGTTCCCTTTGTGTTTTGGATACTAACCTTTCCTCACATAAATAGTTTGAGAATATTTTATCTTATTCCATGTATTACTTTTTCATTTTGTTGATTGTTTCCTTTGTTGTGCAGAGCTTTTTAGCTTGATGTAATTCCTTTCATCTACTTTATTGCCTGAGCATTTGGGGTCATGTCCAAAAATATTATTGCTATGACCAGTGTAAAGAAGCCTTTCCCTTATATGTTCTTCTAGGAGATTCATAGTTGCAGGTCTTACATGTAAATCTTTAATCCATTTTGAATTCATTTTTGTGTTTAGTGAAAGATGAGTCAAATTATAATCTTATTTTTTTCAATTTCATTCTTTTGTATGTGGATATTCAGTTTTCCCAATATCACTTATTGAAGAGACTACCCTTTCTTTCCCTACTGTGCGTATTCTTGGCACCTTTGTCACAGATCAGTTGACCTTATGCACATGGTTTACTTTTAGGCTTCTATTCTGTTCCATTAGTCTATATTTATGTTTTTATGCCACTGCTATGTTTTAATTACTGCAGTGTTTTAAAATCAGAAGTATAATGCCTCCAGCTTAGCTCTTTTTACTCCAAGTTGCTTTAGCTATTCAGGGTCTTTTGTGGTTTCATGAAATCTAGGGTTGTTTTTGTATTTCTGTAAAACATGCTATTGGGATTTTGATAGGGGTTGTCTTAAATCATTGAATCTGTAGATCACTTGGATATTATGAACATTTTAATGATATCAAGTTTTCCAATTCATGTACAGTTCCATTTATTTGTGTCTAATTTTTAGCAGTGTTTCATAGTTTTCAGTGTACAAATTTTTCACCTTCTTAGCTAAGTTTATTTGAAGTATTTTCTTCCTTTTTTTTTTTTTTTTAATCCTCACCTGAGGACATGCTTATTGATTTTTTTTTTTTTTTTTAAGAGAGAGAGAGCAATGGAAGGAGAGGAAGAGGGAGAGAAATATCAATGTACGATAGAAACATCTATTATTTGCCTCTCTTATGCACTCTGACCAGGGACCAACCCACAACTTAGGCATGTGCCCTGACTGGAAATCAATCCCACTATCTTTCCAGTTTGTAGGACAAGGTTTCAGCCAACTGAACCATATCAGCCACGGCAGTATTTTCTTCTTTTTTGATACTATTGTAAATGGGATTGTTTCCTTAATTTCCTTTTCAGATAATTTATGTTGGCATATAAAAATGCAACTGATTTTTGTATGTTAATTTTGTATCCCGCAACTCTACTAAATTTGTTTACTAGTTCTAAGTTTTATTTTTGTGGAATCTTTAGGGTATTTTATATATAAGAACATGGAGACTGCAAACCAAGATGGCAGAGGAGTAAATGGAGCTACACCAACCTCCTCCCAACACCAAAATGGAATTACAAATTAATTAGGGAGAAAGCATCCAGAATAACCAACAGAACACCAACTGGAGAGAAGTCTTATTACCATGGACAGAACAGAAGAGCCGATTCATCACAACGTGACTGGTAGGAAGTGCAGAGACGCGAGAGGGCTGGTGGGGCTCCCATGGACAGCAGCAGAAGGGACAGAGAAACATCTCAGCAGCCGGGGGTTCCACCTGAGAAGGGTGGGATCTAAACCCCAAATGGGCTTCCCAGCCTACAGCAACACAGCTGAGAGTAAAACAGCACCCAGCTATGAAAAGCAAAAAGCCACCAGGTTTAGCCAGCTTGACAGAGAGACCGAGTTCTTAAAGGAACCATGCACAAAAATACAGTGGCACCCACCTACCCTGGGCTCCAGCAGAGAAGGGCAAAGTGGACTAGAGAAGCTTGGGAAGGTTTGGGTCAGTGGCTTTAGGGGAAGAGTTGAGGGAGCAGCCTGTGAGTCCAATGCTGACCCATCCCCCATACAGCCCTCAGACCTCTCTTCTCCAAAGGGTGGGAGAGCCTGAGGGGAAACTACAGCCCCACCCATAGGAATTAATCCGCCTCACCTAGAGGTGCCTAAAAGTGACCACTGATCACAGGCTGATTGGATTAACAACTAAAGAAGATTGACAAAAACAGTGGATCTCTGGTAGTCTCTAACTGGCTAACTAGGCCCAGACTGGGACATGAGCTGACATCATCAAGCACAGATCCAAGAAGTAAAAAAGGTGCACCTCTACACCACAGAAGTTCACACCAGTAAGATAGTAAGTCAAAGCAGACAAATCTAAGAAGCAGAAACAAACAAGAGCCACCTAAAATGGGGGGACAAAGAAAGAAACCCTCAGCAAATAGAAAGGAGGAATCCCTAGGAAGAGTGCAAAATGAAATAGAGGCAAGCAGCCTATCAGACATGGAATTCAAAATAATGATGATAGAGAAGCTCAATGAGCTCAGCAAGTTCAAAGAAAACTACAAACAACTCCAGAGGAACTACAAAGAACTCCAGAAAAGCTACAAGGAACTTACTGAGAACTACACCAGCATTAAAAAGGAGATAGACACCATCAATAAGAGCCAGGAGGAAATGAAGAACACCATTTCTGAATTGAGCAACACAGTAGGAGGAATCAAAGGCAGGCTAGAAAAAGCAGAGGATCGAATCATCGAGCTGGAGGTCAATGTAGAAAAAAAATTCCCAGGCAGTGCAACAAAATCAGAAAAGACTGAAAAAGAATGAGGAGGTTTTAAGAGAGCTACAGGACAACATGAAACGTAATAACATCCATATCATAGGGATACTAGAAGGAGAAGAGGAGGAGCAAGGGATAGAAAACCTCTTTGAAAAAGTAATGACAGAAAACTTCCCTAACTTGAGGAGAGAAAAATGTCATGCAAACTCAGGAAGCACAGAGGATCCCAAGGAAGATGAACCCAAACAGGCTCACTCCAAGACACATCATAATGAAAATGGCAAATTTCAAAGACAAGGAGAGAATCCTAAAAGCAGCAAGAGAGAAACAGCTCTCTTACACACAAGGGGGCTCCCATGAGTTTATCAGCTGATTTCTCAACAGAAACACAACAAGCCAAAAGGGAATGGCAAAAAATATTTCAAGCAATGAAAAACAAAGGCCTGAAACCAAAAATACTCTACCCAGCAAGGCTGTCATTCAAAATGGAAGGTGAAATGAGTTTCCCAGACAAAGGCAGGCTAAAAGAATACATCTCCACCAAACCAGCATTGCAAGAGATGCTAAAGGGTCTGCTTTAAGAAGATGAAGAAACAGAGACAGACAGGAACACAGGTACAAAGGTAAATGGATTAAATGCATCAATCTAAAGATACAGGGCAGCTGAATGGATAAGGACCAACTTTAACTTATGAATACTTTAAAGTGATCTTGTTATAAATAAATTTTACTAAATAAGGTACAAGTTTGTATATTTCTTGTATCTGCATTACTGCAGTTAAGTTTTCTTAGATTGGAATCATTTCACAATATGGGAAAACCAGGTTACTTGTAATAACTCAGAAAAATCGAATGCAGTGAAGGAAGAAGAAAAAAGTAAGAAAATGTGGATATTACATAGAAGACATGCTATCTTTCTTATTCATTGTTACAAAATATGTGCTTATTTGTGGGTGTGTAATATATAGATTTTGTTAGCAATTTATGTTTTAAATAGCAACCAACTGGTCATGGGTGTGTTGTGAAATAAGTCAATCCTTAGATTAGAAAAGATGCTGAGAATGAAGACCAATTTGGATGGAAGTTGCAAACTATTAAACTATGATTCATGTACATAGATAATATATATTCTCATATATATTCTCATATATATAAATTAGATGAGATTCTTTTCAACTAAATCATGGAAACATACATTTCTAGTTATGAAGGTCCCCAAACTGGGGATGCTTGGGAAAAGGAATGAATGCTATAGTAAACTTTATTATTGAAATGTGAACATACCTGATCTCTACCTCAACAGACTCTTAAATAGTTCAGGGGTTAGTTTAGGACCACATGGGAAGTCAACCACAAGTTCAAAAAATAGCTGGAATACTATTCTACAAAATTATTTAAATCCTAGGGCTTTTTATCTTTCATCTCAACTTAGTAGACATAATCATTTCTACTCTGGGGACCAGCTGAGCACTGCAAGTGCCATTATTTCTGAAGGCTTCAACTTGTAAAGCACATGTAGAGGAAAAACGCAGGGTATTGAAAGTAGTAAGACCTGTGCACAGCCTAAGTAAATAAATAAATCTACTATTTAAGATGGAAAACTCCAAATAGAATAAGTTGTAGCTCCAGTAGCTTAAAATAAAGTTGAGTTGTATTATGGGAATGGGGACGATCTGACTTAAAAACCAAATTCATTTATTACTATGGGTTTGGCACTGTCTCTAGGACAACTTTCATAAAAGTGAGTTGTGCAATATACCATTTCTGTGATATATTTCACAAAAATAGCATTCCAGAGTAAAATAAGTATTAAAGAAGAAAAAATTTGCTTAATTTTGCTACGATATATCTAAAATACCATCATTTAACATGTAATAATTACATAAGCTATTGGCATATTTTAAATTTTTTGTATTAACTCTTTAAAATCCAGTATGTACTTTAAATATGTGTTAAAATGTGTATGGGTATAAATGTAAAAAAAAAGAAAGAGAAAAAAAAAGGACATGGTACCTGCAAACAAGTAATTTTTTTTTCTTTCTTTCTAATTTGGAGGCAATTTATTTTGCCAAATTGCTCTGGCTTGGACATCCAGTACTATGTTAAACAGAAGTGGCAAGAGTGGACATTCTTCTCTGTTCCAGTTCTGTGGGGGACGTCAGAGATGTAATATGTCTCTAGCAGTAGAGACATCTGGGAGGTGTTGGACTCTGCTTAACCTTCTCTGACTGTTTAGCTCTCTGTAGCCTTAGCCTTGGCTGACTACCCAGAATGTTGCCCAAAGGTAAACATTATGCCCCCACGAAGGAGGTTAATGAATGTATAGAGTGTGGATAACTGCCTAATGTTTCCTGCTAATTTAGAAATGCATTCTTCTTTCCGGTGGTCTATGGAAATATCTACCCTATGGTTTTACTATTAACCTCCTAAAAACCGAGACCCTGTCCTGGGAGGGGTGTGGATTTGTCCCAGGCTGGCCACCACTGGGAGCAAGCAGCTTCTTTGCGCCAGTATATCAGTTTCTCCTATTAAAGCTCTTCTGAATTTGAATAAGACTACATGTCAGTTTTTCAAAATCAATCCTGAATTTAGACTTTTGGGCCTCCCCCAGCAAGTGTTTGACCATTGAGTATAATATAGCTGTGGGGTGTTCTTAAATGTCAACTGGCTGGCAGAAGGCCACAGGGGGACTTGCTCTTTCTCACATCAGAATCTCATGGCCGATGGGATCTCTCTCAGAGCTGCACTGTGACAGTTTGGGAAAGGGGTGATGTGAGTAAAGTGACACTTTCCTTCTTACCCTTCTGTTTTGTCTAGTTTCTGTGCTCCACTGGGATGCTGTAACCTCATATGAATTCTGGAGCTTGCATAAAGTTATTCTTGTCCATAGATGGTTGTTAAATTGGTGTTTCTGTGGGGGAATAAGGCCTGGGACCTCCTATTCTACCATCTTACTGACAATCACTCCTGATTGGTATCGTTTCTAAGCCACTGTTCTGCAGTGGTTCGCTATGTTGCAATAGATAGAGGTGATGTTATCGGCCTGAAGTCCATGTCCCTAACCACTGCACTAAGCTGCCTTCCTATTTAAGCCCATAAAATGAAACCTACTCTATAATCCTGACCATACATGCCAGGTTTTCAAGTCACATTAGCCTACTCATGATGCCTGCATGTTTCAAAAGTATCTGCTAACACTTGATTGTTTTCTGCATTCTGCTCAGCATGAATTAGAGGGAACTCTATGGCAGCATGTTCAGCACCTTCAAAGTATACATGCAGACAGGCTAACATAAAGCCTAGAAAAACCACTATGTCCACAGCAAAACAAAGGTGTAGAGAGATGAGAGCCTACTGTTTAGCCACTAACCTTGTCTGGTGGTAAAGAGAGTCTGACAACAAAAATGCTATCAGGTGATAGGCAGTATTGCAGGCTGGGTGTACAGCTTACCACAGAGCCTTATTTAAAATACATTCTTGGAGAAAAACACGTGCCTCATAAGTAAATTCTCTCTATCGTGGGCCAGCAAACTAAGGCCTATGGGTCAAATCCCACTGCCACCTGTTCTTGTAAATAAAGCTTTATTAGAACACAGCCAGCCTATTCATTTGAATACTGCCTAAAGCTGCGTTCAGGCTACAATTCCAGAATTAAGTAGTTTTGAGAAAATAGCTTGCACTTTAAAGGAAAGTATGTCAAATTCTGCTCTAGATAATGATGTTTATTTAGCCCTCTCTTTTTACATTCTAAACATCTCTCAGATCTTTGCATACACTCTTTAATTATTGCTATTAAATTTTTGATTCTGAGGTATTTCAAACATACATAATATTGACTAAATAGTAAATAACTTGCTCACATGACACTGAGATTAAGCAGATGCTACCATTTTGCCATATTTGTTTCAGTTTGATTTAGAAATGAAAAAAGAAAAGTACAAATACAGCTAAAATCCTCCTATCTCTTTCTCTTCCCTCCATCCCAGACATTACCATTATCTTGAAGTTGGAATGTTTCCTTCCTGTTCACATTTTTGTACTATTACTACAAACTTACACAGTTTGCTACAGGTGTGAATAATTTTTACCTAAGTATAAGCACTATCATACTGTATGTATCTTTTAGTAATACTTTCCCACTCAGCATTACCTTTTTGAGATTTATATATATTGATACATGTATATCTAGTTTATTCATTTTAATTGCATCATAGAATTTAATTTTATGAATAAATCACAATTCATATAACAACCTATTGAGGGACACTTTGATCATTTCCACTTTTCCCCTATTCTTAATAGTGCTATTGTAAACAACCTTGCATACATCTTTTTGTGTACGAGTGAATGAATTTCTCCAGGATGTATTCCCTGGAGTAGACTAGCTCGTCAAAGGACATAAATGTGAGTAATTATCTTCTGTTTACCCCTTCAATAACACTCTCCACCCTTTCCTTTCCTGCTGTAAATTTCAGGAAGCTGAGCTTCCTTATCTTCTTCTTCCCATTGTATTTGGCCCATGAAGAGGACCCACGGGAAACTAGAAAGGGAAGGAAAGGGAAGGAAAGCAAGGTTGGGTGTTTACTTTCCCAGACCCCTCCTGTGGGATTGCAGTAGGCTCCATAGGTGCCTCGAGTGAAGGTCACAGCCGTCTGTCTTCAACTTTCTCCTTGAGATCTAGGGGTGCTAACATCCCTCTAGCACTCGCTGCTAGGGACTACACTACTCCTGTGCATTTGCTGCACTTTGTCCACAGTTTTCTAAATAGTCCCATAATTAAAATCTCTTTAAATGATCACATTTGAATGTGCTACCTGTTTGCAGCCAGAACACTGGCTGATAAAACATAGATCTTCCATTTTACAGAGTCTATAAATTGTTCCCCAAATTAGCTGTATTTACCTGCACTCCCACAGACTTGTTCCTACTTCTTCAAATTCTCCCCCAAAATTTGATGTGATTTGCTTTATAATTGTTGCCAGTGGGGATGAACATGACCATCTTTCTATATGTTTCTTGGTCATTTGGGTCTCTTCATCTGTAAGTTGCTTGCTTGTATTATTTTCTGGCTTTTTTTCTTGTTACTGATTTAAATAAGCCCTTTAGATATACTGAATGGTAATTTTTCTTGAGCCAAAATAAATCTCCTTTCAATTTGGTCTTGTCATTGTATTTGATTTATGATGTGACTTTTCATTTTAAGGTAGTCCACGTTGTCAATCTTTTTTCCAGTTTTGCTCTGTATAATTTACTTAAGAAATTCCTTCCTAGCCATAAAGCCATAAAAATATTTTCCTATGTATTCTTCCAAAATGTATATAGTTTTACCTTTCCATTTATATCTTTAGCCTACCTGGAATATATATCTACACTTGGTGACAGGTGGGATAGAATTTTATTTTTCTATATAAATAAGTAATTCGTTTATTGATGCCACATCTACCATATTTCAAGACTCCATGTGCATACAGGGCTGTTTCTGGGCTCTCCTACTGGTCTGTTTTTCTATTCCTTTCCTAGTAATGCACAGTTTTTATAAAAAGTCTAGATACTGTTGAAGAAGTATCCTACCACCTCCTCCCAAACCTGCCTCTTCTTCAAAATGGTCTGCTTTCCCATATGTATTTTAGGTTATTGATGCTTTATAGCAGATCATGATCATTTTTCTCTATTTATAATTTTTAAATAATTTTAATAATAAATAACAATGATGTATTGATATTATAAATTCTATATATTATATGATGTGTAAATAAATTTAGAGAATGATTTTCTTTGCATTAAGAAACTCAGCACAGTGGATAAGGCACCAGCAAAGGTTGCTGGTTCGATTCCCAACCAGAGCACATAACCAGGTTGCAAGCCAGGTCCATAGCTGGAGGCAGATGAAAAGCAACCATACATTGATGTCTCTCTCTCTCTCCCTCTCTGCCTCTCTAAAAATAATAAATAAAATAATTTTTAATAATTAATTAGGAAAAAAAGAGATGACCTTTGAGCTGAGTGTTGAAGGTGAATAAAAGTGGGGGCCAATCAGAGGAAACAACCGCTGCAATAACATAGAAATTTAAAATAACAGTCAACAATGTTGTTTCTAAATTAAAAATGCTCAGCCCTGGCTGGTAGCACAGTGGATAAGGCACCGGCCTGTGAACCCAAAGGTCGCTGGTTCGATTCCCCAGCCAGGGCACATAACAAGGTTGCAGGCCAGATTTCCAGCCAGGTCCGTGGCTGGAGGCAGGTGAAAGGCAACCATACATTGATGTCTCTTTCCCCCTCTGCCCCTCTCCCTTCCCCCATTTCTAAAAATAATAAATAAAATCTTAAATTAAAAAAGAAAAGAAAATCAAATGACTTTTAATTAATCAGTGAGGTATGTTACACCAGCATATTCTCTAATATTGCACTGTCATTCAATTCCAGAGATAAGCCCTACTTAGGTGTATTATTTTTCTTAATAAAACTGGTTTACCTAGGATTTTTGTATCCATGTTGACATTATTCCGTAATCTATTTTTTGCATTATCCTTGCCCATTTTCTGTTGCATAGCTAACAAGAGGTAGCTTTCTTTCTTTTCATGGTATCTAAATTAATTTAAGAGGGATTATCTGATTTTTGAAGATTTTCTAGAACTCCCCAGTAAAAACATCTATGCCTGGTAGCTTTTGAACTAGATTATGAATTATTGTTCAAGTTCATTTAATAGTTTGGGTCTAGTCAAGTTTCTGATTCTTGCTGAGTCTTTTTTTTTTTTAATTTTATTGTTGTTGTATTATATCCATCCCCTTTTTGCTGAGTCGTTTTTTGTACAATACATTTGTCTAAGTAATTATCTATCTTACCAAAGTTTTCTGATGCACAATGCAGAGAAGCAGCTCTGCTGTGACCTTGCACATTTCCACGGAAGCCACACAAGCAAGGCTTTTCTGCTGTCTGACCTATATCTTTACAGGACACCTGCCGTCCTCCCAAAAACATGATTATAATAGGAGTGTCTTATGAGGAACTGTCACAAGGCTGTTTACTATCCACCTCTCTATCTTGCCAAACACCCCCTATTTATTTTAAGAGAAGTTGCATAAGACAACAAAATTCTGCTAAGTGAAGAAAGCTCACACCTTCTATCTCCAAATCCAGTAGGCTTCCCTCTGCCCCACTACCTCCTGGTCATTACAGGAGGCTGAGCCCCGCACCCAAGTGCTTCTGAATCCATGTTTTTGCCCCAAGGGCAGGGTCTAGATGAAGCTTTTGCTCTGGGTAGCACAGGCTAAAACCATATTCACTGCTGTGTCCCTCTCTAGGCTAGATACAATATCTGGCATGGGGCCGGCACATCTCAGGTGCTCAGAAAGCCTGAGCACTTGAAATGGATTGGCTTTTTGACTTGAGGAAGCTCAGACACAGAACAGTGCTGACTCAGGGTATCACGGCTCCTGCCATGACCCACACATTAAGTAAGACCTCTTTAATGGGGAATTATGAAAATGTGCTGCCTGGAGCTGTCTTAATTAAGAACAACCTAGACTTGACTGCAGCCTCTGAGCAGACTTCTCTTTATCTTTCCCTCTCCTTTTCTCTTTAACATCTAAAGGCTGAATCCAGCTGCCTTTGACAATGTTGTCCTCCTCCCAATAACACTGCTGACAATCTTGGTAAGGAAACAGGTGAGCTAGTTAGGAATGGCAGCCCATTAGCCAGCATGAGGCTCCCTAGTGGGTAACCTAAATCAGTGAGTAATAGAGATGTCGCTGCACCTGGGCTGCCCCAGATCTCGGGCGAGACTGGGACTGAGGTTAGAAACAGGCAGAAGATAATTTGGTTGGATGCTCTTCCAGGGACCCACCCTCCCAATATTAGTTTATCCCAGCCAGAGAACAGAGAAGAGCTCCCTCTATCTACACCACCTCTTTGGTCCAGTCCCCAACTGGAGGGCAGGCTAGGCCTGAATCCCAAGGGGAGGAAGCCAGCAGCCATTCTCTTTCCTAGGAAAGGATATCTTATTTATTTGTATACTTCGGGGCCACAAAAGAGGACTGGGGTCCAGAAAGGTTTGGCTTCCCAAGCCAAGATTCCAAGCCCTGGCCCAGAGCCAGACACCACCTGACAGCTTCCTGTCAGCCCAGAATCCCACCCTCAGACTGTCCCTGGGTTCTCCATCACCATACTCCGGCCACTGGTCACCTATTCATTCAGCAAGCACTTACTGTTGTGTGTGAGGCCTTGATGCTCTGTGGTTTCACGTCCTTCCTCCCCTCTCCCTCTCTCCAAACACACACACATAATTTTGAAGCGTTTATGAAATTAATAAAAAAAAAAGTTTTCAAAGAAAAACCTTTTCTTTTTCTTTAAGATATTATTTATTATTTTTAGAGAGAGAGGAAGTGAGAGAGGCAGAGAGGGAGAGAGACATCAATGTATGTGGTTGCCTTTCACCTGCCTCCAGTTACAGACCTGGCTGGAGACCTGGCTTGCAACCCTGGGTGGGAATCGAACCAGTGACATTTGGGTTCACAAGCCGGTGCCTTATCCACTGTGCCACCAGCCAGGGCAAGAATGACTCATCTTATAGTTGGTGACTTTAGTTTTCTCTGCTCCCCAGCTTATCTGGGGAGTAATTAATATAGTATAAACAAATATTTCAATCATATGGGAGCTCACTATTCATAATCTCCAGACATGAGCTTCTTATAATGTTATGACCATTCTGTGAGTAAAACCTCCTTAAACAGGGAGACCATTGGTTAAAGCTGCTACTTGAAGGAATAGAGCCATTAAACTTCAACTGACAGGACGAAAGGGAGAATATTGTGTATCCACTATCCTTGATTATATATCTAGAATTCAGCTGTCCTAACTGAATGTTATAAGGAATATGGGAAATCCCAATCCCAAAGACAGATCCTTTTTACCTGGAGCCCTGGCTCTGCTTCTACCTACCCTTTCCCAATGACTTCCTATTTCCCAGATCAGTAATTCTAAGAGTGTGATTCCTAATCCAACAACATCAGCAACACTTGAAACATATAAATGCAAATTTGCAGGCCTTACCCCCAGACCTACTAAATCAGAAACCCTAAAGGTGGAGCCTAGCTGTGACTGTTTTCACAAGCTCCTCAGGTGATTCTGAAGCAGAACGCCTGAGAACCATTGCCCTAGGTAGAGGTGAACCCTTAGCCAAGATCTGCAAAGCCTCCGCAGAGGCACTGCTGGCCAGTGGCCTTTGTGTGAATTATAAATAGAGCTTCCTCTGGAAGGATGTAGTTGCAAGCACATGCTTTTTAAATGAAGCCAGGGCTCTATTTCAGCCCGCTCTCTATTTCAGCAACCCCTCCCCCACGCTGCAGCAGGTGCCCTTGTAAAGCAAACAGCCTGCACAGTCATACATGGATGCCCTGGCCCCAAGGCCAGACCTTCCAGCCTTGTGTCCCACCATTTGCCTCCTCAAGTATATGCTCCGGCCACTCTAAACATTTTACAATTCCCTGAACACATCGTAGTACTTCACACTTCCTTCATGCCTTGGTCTAGCCTATTCTCTCTACCTGGAATGCCTTTCTCCCATTTTCCACTTAGAAAACTCCGGTAGCCTTTATAACTCAGCTTGGTCATCTGTTCTTCCAAGAAACATTTGCTGACTAGGAGAGAGTCAGGTTCCTGTCCTCGAGGCTCCCTCATTGCACTGCATTCCCCTCTGATGTAGCCCTCACCTTACTGCCTTTTAATTGCAGGTTTCTTGTCTGCATCCTCTTGAAGGGTGGGGTCTATGTCTGATTCATCTTTGTTTCACAGTGTCAGGGCGGTACCTGGCACAGTCATACAATGACAAAATACCAAATGTCAGTTCTGGGCCAGGCTCTCAGCACCTACAGACACAACGAAGATCATGTCAGACAGATCAACCTCATGGAGCTAACTCATAATGAAGTGAATGGTACAAAGGGAGGAAAGGAGAGAAGGAAGCAGCAAGGCCCTTGCCGAAATAGTGGGAGGTAACTGCTTTTCTGAATGATTTAGAAGCTGCCTGGAAAGCAGGGTAACTTTCTGCTCTGAAAAGATGAATCCCTGTCTTCTCCACATTCATTTGTGAAGTCAAAACAGCCAGTCCCAAGCAGAAAATGATCATTCAGAAAATTAAAGCAAAAAATATGTGTCAAATATCTAAATTTTCTTTTTTTTTTAATTTAATTGTTGTATTACATCCATCCCCTTTTTGCTCCCCTCTATCCCCCTCCCCACCCACCCATTCCCTGCAAAGTCAATTCCACCTGTTGTAAATTTTCTTTTTGTGTGTGTGTGCAAAATGCAATGTTTAATTGAAACATTCTGCCTATGATTCTGAACCCTCTCCAGCTATAAAATATCTTGTATTTATTTTCCCTGTCTAAGAAAATTCACAAATATTTTCTCCTTAGCACCTCATAGGACTTTTTTAGTTTGCATGATTTTTCTAATTCCCAAATGCATTTTGTGCTGGATACTGATTATTAGCACTCAAGATACCTCAGCCCTTCAGAGCTCCTCCTGAATCACCACCAGGAGCTGGAAACCAAAAGACCACATTTCCCAGATTGTTGTGCCAGCCAGGTTTAATCCCAGCAACAAAAGACGTTCCTGTGAGATCTGGGAGGTGGAAGAGAAACAGAAGCCACTGTTGCTCCCCAGACATGGGCAGGCACAGGCAGGAGGGGTTGGAGCGGCTTCCACACATCCCCCTGTGAATCACCCATGCCATCGCTTCAGGCAGCTGAGATCCTTTGGGGGAGGGAAGGGAGGGTGGGGAGGGGTGGTGGAGTTATTTTTATAACTAATGTAAAGCTCTGATTCTATAAAAATGTAAGCAAAAAACAAGGGTGTATTGTGGGATCAGCTCACAGAATTGATACAGAAGAAGTTAAAAATAAATAAATAAGCAGCTCCAGGAGCCACAAGGGCTGTTGAGGGCTGAGGTCCCCAGGAAGCAGACTAGGATGAGTATCAGCAGGGCAGAAGTTTGTTAGGAAGGGCTGTGGAAGGGGAGGAGGCAGGGAAGGATGGAAAGAGACCAAGAGTGAACTTGCCATACTTGACAGAAGCCCCCAGGCCATCTTGAGGGAGCTGTAAAGCTGGGTGATCCTTCAGTGCTGGGTGAGGATGCCATGCCTGTATCCCTGCATGCTTATCAGTTGTCCTGTGTGGAGGCAAGGAAGCCAGGCAGCTGTCCTTTGCTGAGGCAACCCCTATAGGAGACGGACAGCTCAGGGCCCTCAGCCAGCAGCTCTCAGCAGCTTGAGGAACACAGTTCTTCATTCCTGATATGAATTAGAAGTGTGTACCCCCTGTAAAAATATGCTAAAGCCCTAATGGCCAATGTGATTGTATTTGAAGACAGGGTCTTCTAGGAAGCTCACTAATACTATAATTTTTTAAGGAGAATGTGGGTGGTACATCCCACTTGCACAGGAGCTGAACCAAGGATCCAGTTGCCATCAGCTTACTCTCACTTACCTCACCTCGGCTCTTGGCCCCTAAGTTGTGAGAGAAAGCATGACTATCTATAGCCTTTCACCCTTCCAAAGCTATGATCCAATAAAGAGGACTCTCTCCCAGGCTCCACTTTGGAAAATTTCAGGAAAGGACTCTGGTTCACACAGCCACACCATCTGCAACCCCCTGGACCAATTCTGAGGCTAGTTGTGAGGGGTACTATGATAGACTTTGCCTTTAGGCCATATTTACTACCAAAAGGCAAACTGAGGGGGAATCACTGAGCAAAACAAGGAACTAGATATAACGTTCTTTATTTTACCAATTATTTGTTCACCCTCTAGTAACTCACCAACAATGTGACATTAAGCAAGTCACTTCACCTCCCTGACCTTTGCTCTGTCCATCTGTCCATTAGATGGCAGTAGTTGTAGTAAGAATAAAGGAAGTAATGCCTCTAATGGTCTGTTGTAGCAGAGGGCTGGCACGCAGTGCATGTACAGAAAAAGCTAGCTTGCGTTGCTCTTATTATCTGGACACTATATAATTTTTACCTCAAACTTCAGAGCCAAGTTTCAAAACAGGGAGGAAAAGCAAACTCTCATCTAGGGCAATTATATTTGCCCCAGGTCCAAAATCTCATAAAGTTACCTGGGATGTACACTTTTCAGATCAGGAAACAAGCCCCAAGAAGTTTGTAACTGGCCTGCGATTCCTCAAAGAAAAGAGATAAGGCTAGGATAAAGAAGAATGAACTCTAATAATATGCCCAGATGCCCCCTGTCCAACCAGCTACCTCTCCACCCTCAACCAGGCCCCTCAGTCATCCCATCCCAAGGTTCCAGCCTCTCTTTTCTCCCAGACACCTGACCTATATGGTCATGCTCAAGGCTTCTCTGTGAGCATTGCTGGGACGGGATTGAAACCCAATGGGATATCTGGAAAGCAAGTGGGCTATCTGGAAGTAATAAACTTCCCACTGCTTGTTCATTTGGTACCAAGTAGGGTAGCACAGATTCCTCTCATCTCTCTTTCTTAAGACTCAATAAAAAGTTAGTGTTGCATTTAGCAGAAATCAGATAAATGAAATGAGGCTCCTTTTTAAATTCTTATGGGACTGGTACTTTGGCCACATTCCTAAAACTCACTCAGGGCGAATCTGCCCCACCATCTGGTAATTGCATTGCAAATTTTAAAAGCTGAGTATTGGTGTAACTGAGAAGAAAAAGAAGAAGTTGATTGACAGGTGGAGGTGCAAGTAACAAGGAAAGAATAACACCTTGAAGGGCAGTTGACTAAGTAGGGGTGAGCATTCCTGGCAGGAAGAATCACTGTGAACAAGGATGTGGAGGTAAGAATCACGGGGTGTCTGGGACGGATAGGACCACATAGGAGTTTGGAAATCCTTCCGGAAATGTAAGATTTGGCTGGGGGCAGGATAAGGTTGATCTCAATGGCCCCAGCACTGCCCAAAGGCTAAGGCAGAGATAGTGAGGCTGCAGAGGCAGGTCAGGAATTACCATTCCAATATCACAGATAAATGAAATTGTGGGTTCCTCTGGGTAACTGGCCTATGCAGACTCTGGGCACTTTCCGTTCCTCTAACAGCTCTCAGCAGCTCAAAGCTGCCTTCAGCTGCCAAAGGAATCAAAGAATCCAAAGATCCTGCAGGTTGGGGCTAAAGACATGAGGAAACAATGCAGAGAGAGAATGCTAGCCAACCTTTCTAAAGGGAAATCTCAGTAAGTAATAGCTGGCTTTGGCTGCCTTAAACAATCTTTCACACCCATTAAAACCTGTGCCTCAGGGCACTGAAGCTTAACCAATAACATCGCACAAACTGCATCCTTCTACATCACGTGGCCTCGGGCCTTCCCACATCTCTGAGCCTCATTTATACTGCGTGACTCACACACAAAATGACCAGTGTCATATTGGCTGGTTTCTAGGCTCATGGTTCTGACATTGCAGGATTCATGAGGCATCTGTGGGGCTTTCAACATGGACGTTGGCATAATAATATCATGCCCGTCACATCTCCAGTCTCCAATATACAAGATCAAGGCCCATCAGAAAATTGCAGCAGTAATTTATTCTGAATCTTTCCACCATGGGACTTGCTTTACATACGTTGCTACATGAACTCTAATGAAACATTAAACAGATTTAAAAGGTTTCTGTTAGTTTCCCTAGCCCCCTGACAGATGCTCCCCTTTCTGCCAGACACCCTGGAAAGGAGACCTCCTGAGGACTGCAGCTGTGATCAAGAATAACTGCAGAGAGCCAGTTAGGAGGTTGGTTGCAAAAACAACTAAGCCCATAAAATAAAATGACATGACATAAAATGAAATAAAACTATATGAAATAGAATAATAAAATGACCAAACTAGATTAATGTCAGAGGACCCTCTGCCCAACACCCACCTGCAGTCTATATACCCAAACAGGAGGGTAACATATTGGAGTACCTTCCCAGTTCACTTGGCCTACCCAGAACCAGGGACAATGGAGGTCACCCTGGCAACACAGTAAGATGAAGTTGGGTCTGCGCTGAGCACAGTGCTGCTGCCTACTCTGCTGGACTTGCCCCTGGGGGCCCAAGCGAGAGCTGAGCTCACACAGCGTTTTTGGTAACAGCCATCATCACTTGACATGGGAGCATAGCAGACCTCCATCCCTTCCCTGTTACATCAATCCCTGCAGTAGCACAAAGGACCAAAAGCTAGAAACACAGTAATGAAAACTCAGTAATGTGAAGGCTAAATCTTGATCCCCAGAAGCAAGAATGCCTAAGAGCTTTGGGAGAGCAGCACATATTTTCTGAAACAAGGAAACGACCCATGTGGAGCTGTGCAGGTTGTGTGCAGGCAGAAGAAGCAGAAATTGTTTAGTAGAATAGGCAGGATAAGGATGAGGCAGGCAACAGGGGAACTGGATGCTACTTAAGCTGCTTGTGTCTAAAGAGGTCAATGTCAGCCCAGGGAGCCAGGACTAGCAGTTAGCCCACAGCCCTCTCTGAAGTGGAGCCTCGTTTTGAGCATAGCTGATGTAAGAACCATTATAATCAGGTTAACTGTTGAGTAAATGAAACGCAATGGGCTTACTTCTTAGCTGCTCTGTGTGTTATCTTTACAAATCCCTAAATGAAGGGTGCTTTGTTGATATCTACAAGGCCGAAGGACTAACCTGCCAAGGTGAGGTGCACAATAACCACCATGATGCTCAGCCGAGACGAATTAGGAAGCAGGTCCCCTCTTCCTCCCGCCCTCAGAAAAAAAGAGAGAAAGCCTCCCCTTGAGTAAGAGGCAGACCCAAGATGGGATGTCTTGACTCTCACTCCGATGTCTTTTTCCACCGGTCTGTGAAGAAACAGAACTCAGAGCCTGGGTTCAGAATAAAACACCAGCTGTCTCTCAAATGAAAGTGGAACATCAAACTCTGATAATTCCATTTCCCATCTTAAATCCACATTCTTTCCATTTCCTCCCACTCTAGGGCATCACACACACAAATGCATGTACACACAAGCCCACCTACTGCTGGGCATCAGCACCCTGGTGTGGACCGTGGAGGAAGATGGGGGAACAGTGCTGTTAGACTGGCCTGATGTCCTGGAAGGACAGAGGTAGGAATGCAGAGATGATGTGTGGGACTTGGCTTGGCCGCAGGATGGCAAGTAGACACTTTGCTGTCTCCATGATGCGCTACCCACCCACGCGCATACCAGTTCCCTGTCGGCCCAGATTGCTGTGTGGCTCATAAATGACCTTGTTTATCACTCACCTGCCTCCTCTCTGATCTCATACCCTGTCACGACTCTCACCCCCACTCCAGTTCCAGCTCTGGAGATGCTCCTTTGTACAAGGACACTGGCATCAGAGTCTCAAACTGCCACCATCCCCACCGCCCCCATCAACACCATGAATTTAGCTCATCCTGAAGAGCCCATGGCACCAAGTAGCTTCTTCCAGCTCCAGCTCTGAAGACAACAACCCAAATTTCAGTCTCTTGGCCCTGCTGCCCCAAGCAGGGTGAAGACACTCCCACTATTTCAACCCTGCACCCAGGGAACCAGGAAGCTGCAGTCTAAATAGACAAGCCTCTGAAGAAGACATGCAAATGGCCAATAAGCAAATGAAAAGATGTTCAACATCATTAGTCATGAAGGAAATGCAAATCAGAACCACAAAAAGTCACCACTTCACACCCCTTAGGATGAAGTGTTGGGGAGGATGTGGAGAAGTTGGAACTCTCATGCTTTGCAAACGGGACTGTAAAATAGTGCAGCCACTAGGGAAAACAGTTTGGTATTTCCTCAAGAGGTTAAATATTGAGTTACTATATTATCTAGCAATTCCTCTCCTAGGTATAGACTGAAAAAAATTGAAAGCAAGGACTCAAAAATATACTCGTATACCCATGGTCACAGCAGCACCATTCACAATAGCCAAAAAGCGGAAGCAACTCAAGTGCCCATCAACAGATAAATGAAAAAACAAAATATGATATATACATCCAATGGAATATTATTCAGCTCGAAAAGGAAATGAAATTCTGATACATGTTACAACAAGGATGAGCCTTGAAAACATTATGTTAAGTCAAAGAAGCCAGGCACAAAAGGATAAACGTTGTCTGGTTCCACTTACATGAGGTACCTAGAATAGGCAAATTCAGACATAGAAAGGAGAATAGTGGTTACTGGGGGCTGGAGAGTTGAAGGTATGGGGAGTTACAGCTTTTAATGGGTACAAAGTTTGGTTGGCATGATGAAAAAGTTCTGGACATAGGTAGTGGTGATGATTACCCAATGCTGTATCATCAATGCCAATGGATTGTACACTGAATATGGTTAAAATGGCAACTTTTATGTTATGTATACTTAGACACAATTTAAAAAGGAATAAAATAAAATTAACTAAAGTACTTCATCATTTTAACGGCATATAGGGGAAAGCATAGGCTAACCTGCCTCTTGATGCCCCTGCACTAAACAATGTGAGGAAGATAAACTTCTGCTCCCAGGGCTGGGACTTGAGCACCTGTGGGATGCAGAAGGAGGCTCTCCCAGACCTTCTCAGGACCGGCAAGGGCTCTGGGGGAAACCATGGCCCCATCGTTGCTTTCATCCATGCTAAGGTGGTGGCCAGGCTTAGAGCCCTTCAAAATGATTCAATCTAGCCACTCTGCAACCGTCTGCTTTGCTTTACTTTGCATTTCTCATGGAAAACACAATAAAGGCTCCATCCAGCCTAATGCTTCCTGTTTGCTCACGTCTTCTGCCACTCCCTCTGCAACCTTGCATGTGCAGTGATCCCCTCCCTAAAACCTCCCGAGTATAATAAACCTTTTTCTTGGGTCTCTCTTGTGTTTCCTCTTGTGGCCACACCTGACCACCCATCACCTAACGGAATACAGAACAACCAACTTCACAGGACTGATGAAAGGCTAATAATTGAACCCCCACTCTCTGCCGAATAAAGTCCTCTACACAACCCTGCAAAGTAGATACTATTGGTCCCTATTTATTGATGAAGAAACTACAGGGAAGACCATTGAAATAGTTTCATTATTCATTCATCAAACATTTTTTGAATGTCTTCCACAATTCTAGACCCTGGGGAAATAGCAGTGAACCTGACAGACACTGTCTGACCCCAAGCAGCACCCATTCAAGCAGAGACAAGCAATGAGCCAGGTGATCTCATTATGTTTCCTGAGGGTAAAGCTGGGGACAAGCTGAGAGTTTTGGGAGCAGCAAGTAGGAGAAGGTCTGTCTAGTCTGGAACATCAGGGAGAGTGTCCTGGAGGCAGTAATAAGAGAATTGAGGCCTGAAGGTCAAGGGGAATCAGGCAGGGGAGAGTGAGAAGAGGAAGGGAACTCAACTAGCTGGTACACAGATAAAGATGGAATGAGGAGGCTCAGATACAACCTATGCTTGGCACTTCGCAGGCAGTTGTGAAGGTTGTCTCTGCCCTCCACCAAGTTACAGAGAGAACAAAGATCACTGGGTCAGGATTCAAAGACATGGTGTCTGGTCCCAGCTCTGCTGCTCATTTGCTGACTGGCTTTGGGTAAGTCACATCCCTATGCTGGATCTCATTCTTTCACCTGAGAAGAATCAGATGGGTCCACCTCATTCATTTTTTCAACCAACACTTACCAAGTGCTTTTTATGTGCCACTTACTTTTCCAGGAGGGCTAAAAATACATCACTAACCAAGACAGATAACAACCCTGCTCTAATGGAGCTTTCATGCTAATAGAGGAAAGACTGGCAGTGAACAAAAATATATAATAAAAATGTAAATATAAAAATATAATATATATATTTACAGAATATATATGTTATAAATGTATGTTTATAAACTATATATTACAATTATATTTTATAAAGTATATTATAGCTTCATATTTTTATAATGTTATTAAATACATATCATTTAGAAGAATTTTTTAGAAATTGGAAGAAAATAAAATGTAGACTGGGGGCTCATTTTCATTTTAAACAGGGTCATTAGAGCAGACTCCATTGAGGAGGAGTATTTGAGTGATAAAGACTTGAGGAAGGTAAGATTTCAAGAGCAACCAGGGCAAAGGAAATAAATGCAGCAAAGGCTACAGCAAAGGCTCTAATCAGAGAGTATCTGCCATGTTAAAGAAACAGCGAGGAGGCCTCCTCATCAGTATCAGAGATAAGGAAAAAAAAAAAAAAAAGCCAGAAAGGTGACAGGTGTAGCCAAGCAGGTCACAAAGGGCCTGGTAGGTGTTCACTGCAAGCTCTTTAGTTTCTGTGAACTTGCTCCAAGGCCCCAAGCCTCCCAGTCACTGGCAGCACCTTTGACTCAACTGGGTCCCAGTAAAATCTTCAGGGCAGTGATTCCAGCCAAGCCTGCTCTGCCAGGTGGGGACCATAGCACTGTCTCAGGAATGGCTGTTACACTCCCAGCACTGAACTTGTCAGCCTAGACTTGCACAGGCAGGCCATGTGCCCAGGGCCTCTTCTACCTGTCCCCTCCCTCAGCAGGATTCAGTGTCTCATTAGCTCAGCTCAAGCACAAAGGAGACAGGAAGGAAGGCAGGCCCTGGCTGTGTTCCGGGTTGTAGATGCTTGGTTCCCAGCCAGCGCCATTATGGCTAACTGACTTACATCTTCCCTTCGTCACATGGAAACCCATCTCAGCCCCGCTTTCTCTCTGTGCCTCTGCAAAGTGAAAGTTCACTTAGATTTCTAACTGAACAATGATCATCTTGGCACTATGGGGCCCACCAGGCTTCTCACCTTATCCCCTTACCTATCTCCTCTTTCCAACTTGGAAAAAAAATATGAATCAATGTAAGAAAGCCATGTGTTCTCCATTGCACAAGCTGCACACCGAATAGTTTGCCAAGGCCTTCTAAAAGCCACTCTCCTCACATCTTACTCAGAAATTTGCTTTGTCTTTTCCTCAGCCATTGATTTTCCATATCTCATTAAGAATGTCCTAAGCTTCCAAGGAATTAATAACAAATTTGCCAAAGTTTGTGAGCTCTAGCACAGCCAGCAGTGCTCACCTGGACAGCCAGTCGGAGCTCTGCTGCACTCACTTCATGCCAGGAAGATGGGGTGTCCCCAACGATGGTGCTGGGCGGGAGTGAAGCCTTGGGGTTCCTGGTCTTACTCTGCATTGCCAAGGAGTGAGGCACTGCTCTGGGCTTCATCTTGGAGTCCTGAGGATCGAACATAGGCCGCTAGAGACAACAGGGGCCATAGGTTATGGTGAAAGGGTGTGGTTTGGTAGCCAAACAGATCTGAGTTTGAATTCAAACCCAACTACTTACTGGCTTTGTGGCCTAACTTATACATACAAGCATGTGTCCTGGGGTTTAGGGTTATGAAGGATCCCAATGGTGTCATAACCCATGGTATCCAGCCTCAGGTCATGCTAAGTCCTAGTAGCAGGGAGGGCCCAAGGGGTTGATAAAGGAGGCCTAAGGAAGAGCAAGTATGGAGTTGGACATGTGGCCTACCTAGAAAACAGCTCCCAGAACGGGAAAACCAGGGATCCAGATCTCAGTGTACAAACTGGGATCACTGCATATTCAGTCAGTCCAGCCTGGTGTTAGTGTTTAGAAGTTCTACATGGGCCCTTGGGTTCAGAGAAAGACCCTAACAGGGATGCTATGCTATATGCAAAACAAGAAATAGCACATTAGCTAAGAGCATGGACAGGGAGCTAGACTTTCCGGATCCAAACTCTGACTCTGCTACTTACTAGCTGTGTATGCTTAGCCAAATCGCATAACCTTTAGCCCCTCAGTTTTCTCATCTGTAAAATGGAGCTAATCGTTGTACTTCATGGAATTATTATGAATATTAATGAGTTAATTTATGTAAAGGGCTTAGAAAAGTGCCTGGCACCTTGTAAGTACTATAGAGGGTTAATTTTTTTTTCAATAAAAATAATGAGAGCACAGCTATCACAGAACACATAATCACAATTTCCTCTTGCTATTCACTTTTGTTATGTGGGTAAAAATTATTGATGGCTTTACAATTATTGATTGTAAATACTTGAGCCACTGGCCAGCAGATGTTCCCCTTACACAGAGATGTTTGGGACAGTTTTTGGTGCATCCGCAGCACCGAGGGATTTTACTGCAGGTCGGGGTCCCCCACAACAAAGTCGCACATGATTCTCTATAAACTGTTGCAGCCTCATTTAATGCTCATGGCCCCACACTTTATACTATAGCAACACTAAACTCCTTGTTGCCACCCACACCACACACACATACATGCCTACACATAACACCCCTTCACACACACATACACACTGCATGCTTCATCTGTTCTATGTTCTATTCCCCTTTCCTGAAATATTCTCCCAGCTTCCACATGCCTCCCTTTATCCACCCCTCATCTCAACACCACCATCTCCACACATTATTTGGCTAAACCCAGGTAGCACTTAAGACCCAGGTGTTTCAGGAGTTCTTCCCTGGAGCTATCAGTTGGATTAGACACCTATGTCCATTACAATAATCCTTGATAATATACACATTTCTAAATCCTAGTGGTTTAGCCCTATCAAAGTTTAATTCTCATTCCAGGAGAGTCTGATGCAGGTGTTCCTAGTCAGCACGCAGCTTTCCTCCACGTGGAAATTTAGGAATGCATCTTTTGGCTCCATAACCACTGGAGTCTCGGCGTCTTCTGCATCCAGTTGATGACAGGGCAAGTGGACCTAGAAGAGGAACACCTGCTTCTTACATTCCCTGGCCAGGAGTGATGCACCTCACTCCCACTCATTCCCTTGTGAGAGCTAGTCACAGGGTCATTCCAGGATGAAATATAGTCGCTATGCTATCCAGTGGCCCTTGCAGCCTCAGGGCCACTTCTTGGTGCTCCTCTGGCACCTTGTACACACATCCACCTCAAAGTAGCTAAGTTGCATTTCCAGATCCATCCCCTCCATCAGGCTGTGAGCTCCAGAGGACACGGGCCTTGTTTCTTTCACCTTGCTACACCCAGCAGCTGGCATCAGTGCTTAGTACTGTTGTCAGATGAATGGATGACTCAAGTCAGAACCAGCTCAGAAACTGGATGGGCCTGACCCTTACAGGAGGCCCTTCCCGCAGGCAGCTCAGCTAGACTGGGGAAGGCAGGGGCTGCCCATACGGAACATGAAGGGGGATCTTCCCAGGAAAACATAGAAGACAGGGAAAATGATCTGGCCATTTAGAGAGGTTTGCTTCTTTATTTCCACAGTATTTCTAAGGCCAGAAAGGGCCCAAACTCGGAGAGTGCTGAAACATGTATCTCAAGCTAACACAGGTAGCCCACACCATGTGCAGCATTGTTCTAAATCCTGTGTGTGCATTGACCCATCAGTCCTCACAATAACTCCATTTTGCTAATGGGGAAATGGAGGCTCATCTCAGAAAGGTTGAGTGATGCATGATATTCTCTCTACCCAGGAGTTTTTCTTCCTTGTTTTGGAGGCCCAGGAAGCCCTAGAACAGGGATGATTTCAGCCTAGCTCCCAGCATTTCTGTCCATGAGCATTAGGTTTGGGGAAACAGCAGAGATTTGACTTCCCAAAGGCCAAAGCAGGTATTTTGGAACTTTCTCACCCCAATCTGAACCTCAGGGCTCAGGTAGCAGGCCAGTGGCCTGAGAACATTTTCAAGACTATTCTGCAACATTATTTCAAGCTAAGAAAAACAAGACTTCCCATTGATGTTTAATCTTACAACAGCCTTTGGTTGAATTAAAAGAACAGTAGAAGTGGGAGCCAAATAACAAGTTGCAAGGCACCAAGCCCATCTCAACATGACACTTGTGCAGAATTAACAGTGATAGTATTATGACAGACAGGAGACTGACCTCCCTGCACAACACGTCATGGCTGAATGGATACCCAGCAGCCAGCAGTGCAGAAACACAGCACATGTAGCCGTGCCTCACATCTGTTACACCTAGTGTTTCCATAGTCTTAACTGGATAACAACCACATTGGTCCCTCCTGGGAAATCACTGCCTTCGAACTGTTTCACACTGATGACAAGGGAAACAGCTGTAATTTGTCATTATATAGAAGTATTCAATTATCAAGCTACTGAGCGATGACGCAGCCTCCTGTCCTCACCACCATCAGTTGGGTTCTGAGCGACACACCTGTCACCTGTCTCACAGCCCATGTCTGCCAGGTGACAGTCTCAGAAGGGCCTATCTTCCCTCCCCATTACCTCGGGAGGGTCCAGCAACCCTGGCCTCTGGTGGAAGCAGTTGTCCCCAAGGCCTCCTCCTGATAAAATTGCAGAAAGAACAGACATTAAGCAACAACACCCACTGGACAGCCACCTCCTCCAAGATGGTCCCAGTGGTCACTCCTCCTCCTTAGTTTTCTCACAAGAGGATGAAGTGGCCTGTGATCAGTTAAGGTGCTTAGATTTTGAAGCCAAGTGGGGCTTCAAAGAGTCAACTCATGTCTCGGAACATTCTAGCTATGTGACCCACGAAGCACACTGGAGACAGAGTCTTCCATGGGAAGAATGCACCGGAGGAAAGGTAAATGAATGAAAAAAGCTGAACCTGCTACAGTAGTAATAAGTCAACATTTGTAGGTGCTGGTTTGCATGTATTAACTCATTTTTATCCTCACAAGAATCCTACACATGGGGGGTATTACTGTGCCTATTTTACAGTTAAGAAAACAAAGAAAAGTTAAGGAATTTAACCAAGGACACCTGGCTATGAGGGGCAGACACAGGATTTGCATCCAGCAGTCTGGTTCAGAGGTTGTCTTCCAAATGTCTTCTATTCCTCATAAGTATTACTGTTATCTATGTCTAAGAACTGTGTTCTATATATAATATATATATATATATATTATGTCATTTAATCCCCACAATACATTATCCTCAGTGTACAGATGAATATATTGAGGGACATAAGCATTAAGTAACTTACCCAAATTCACAAGCAAAGCCCAGACTCAAACCGGGCTTTCTGGCATGGTGTGTATACATACTATGCTATTGTTCCTTAATTACTCTATATGTACACTTGTATTTAGTTAATACTCCCAACAACTCCTGAGAAAGGTACTATGCTTACTATTATTAATTCCATTTTATAATTTGGGAAGGTGAACACTTTAGAATCTGAACCAATTAAAATCAGTCGTTGAAAATCCAAGATTCAAATACAGACATTGTCTAGAACCCTTTATTTAAACCCTTATACCGCAGTAACTTCCTACCCTAACCTAATGCCTACTCATATACAAATTTCAAGTCAGCTGAGCTGAAGCATGAATGACCTGCTCAATTCCTGGCTCAAATGGCACGTCCTCCAAGAGGGCCTCCCTCAACACCCTGGCAGAAGTTGTCTCTTCTTCCTCTGTTTAACCTCTGAGCTGGTTTTTGCACCCAGATGGCTCTTGATCACTTGTATGGACAGTCCTGTTGTGGTCTGGCCCAGACTTCACTACTGTAACCCTGGAGGGCAGGGTCCGTGAGAAGAGGGAAGGCATCTATGGGAGAGCATGGCCTGCAAGCCAGGGCAAAGGCCTTGTGAGAAACAAGAACCACGGGGGCAGAAAAAACAGAGAAGAGACTGTTACAACAATAAAACTTGGAGCATTGGCAAGCAGCTGAATCAGCAGCCACTGACTTGGCAGAGCTAAGGAAGCTAAATTCTAAATTGACAGTGGAGAAAGCTGAGAATTAACATAGTACTTACTAAAAGGCACAGAAATTAGTAGCACTGATGCCTCTGGGGTTGGGGATGAAGGGACTGAAACAAGTTAGGCTGGTTGAGAATTATTTAATAAGCAGTTAGAATCCTAGATCCCTTCCCCAACTCTATGCCCCCAGGTGGCTATTCTGACTCAGTCTAGAGAGACTAGAGGTTTATTCCCTAGAGAGGACAAAACAGAGGGTGTCTGGACTGAGGGACAACAGAGCCAACAGAAGGCTAAGATACTATTTTGAATAAAACTTGGAGCATTGGCAAGCAGAATATTCAGGTTTCCTGTCTTGTTTACTGCACTGAGCTCCCAAATATCGCATCCAGGCAGGAGAGTAGAAGAGTATGTAAGAAGAATTTGGCTGGTTCAAGAGCAAGTATTTTAAAAAAGTGACATGTGGTTGTCTCCAACAAAGGGTGCAGTTGGGTTACCCTGCAGAGAAGTTTCCAGTTGACAAACTGGAAACCTACAGCCCTGACTCCTAAACATGAAAAGATATCCAGGGATTACCAGGCACCACAGGAAAGTTTCCAACATGAGAGCAGGGGAGCAACCTGAAGGAAATAGACCATCAAAGGAAGGTAACATTAAAATAACATCAATATCTCCAAATAGAATACCATACATCCATGGAACAAGAATAAGGGTATGGGACACTCAGAGAACAAGGAAGTGCTCTGTGGAATTAAAACATGAGATCGCCCTGGCTGGTGGCACAGTGCATAAGGCGCGGGGCCACAAACCCAAAGGTTGCTGGTTCGATTCCCCAGCCAGGGCACATAACCAGGTTGCAAGCCAGGTGTCCAGCCAGGTCCATGGCTGGAGGCAGGTGAAAGGCAACCATACATTGATGTTTTCCTCCCTCTCTGCTTCTCTCCCTTCCCCTCTCTCTCTAAAAATAATAAATAAAATTTAAAAAAAAAAAAAGAAAGAAAGAAAAGCATGAGATTAGAAATGAGAAACTCAATAGGTAAATTGAAGATTGAAGAAATCACCCAGAAAGATGGAGAAGGGAAAATAAGAGAATTAAAGAACCAGTTTAGTGGATTCAACATCTGAGTAGTAGGAATTTTAGTAACAGAAATCTGTTGAACATCAATTCAAGACTTTCCAGATTTGTAGGCCATAGGTTTCCAGATAAAAAGGACCTCTGAATGCCTGGAGAAATTAACAAAAATACCTGAACAAAGGTACATCAATGTGAAATTTCAAAACATGGAGGACAAACAAAAGAGGCTACAAGTTTTCAGAGGGGTGAAAAAAATAGTGTGCATACACAAAATTAGGAGTTAGGCTAGTTTTAAAATTGTCAAAAATAACTAACTTTTAATAGAAGTAACAAACTAATAAATAATTTCTTAATAAAAAATAATTAATAGAACCAATATACAATTACTCAAAAAGAATTGGAATAATGCTTTACAAATTTTGAGGGTAAAAAAATACAGATTGGCAAGGTCTCAAAAAATTTATATTCCACCCCTACCCATTTCTCAGGAAGCTACTAATAGTGTGCTCCACTCACATTAGCGTATAAACAAAAAAAAAGAGGAAGAATGGAATACAGGAAAGAGGAGACCTAACACAGGAGAGAGGTGAAGGCAATTCCTATACTGATGCTGAAGGGAAGTCTCAGGATAACAGCTGTGCACCAAGCAGGGAAGGCTACTGTCCACCAGCAGTTCAAAGGCAAAGGCCACAGAAAAACTCCTTCAAGAAGAAGAATTAATAGAAAATCTGATGTGACTCAAAGAAAAGGTGGACAACCTTCAGAGAGTTGGGATTGAATTGGCAATAAATACACAAACAAAAGGCACTTAACTCCAAGGAAAACAAAAGACTGTTCAGAAAAGGAAAATAATGAAAGTTTACTATAAAGACCTGAATTATATACATAGTCATAAAAATACTGAATATGGATTTAAGCAAAATTATAATTATGTTGAGGGGATGGGAGGAGGGAAGGGCACATGCGTTTGGTGGCACAGGGAAAGAAAGGGAGCTAAGGAGCTAAGTCTGTATTTTCCTTAGTAGGAAGTCAGTAGATGATGTCTGTTTACTTAAAAACATTGTTTAATCAAGAAGGAGCAATACAGATATATTGTTGGAGATAAGGTGATAAGGACCAAATTATTTCTAGAAAACTTGAAAATGTTTGTAGAGAGGAGATGGCAGAAGTGACTGCAGGCTGTTTTTTGTCTTAGCAAACCTTATAACAACCTGAGCCTTTAAACTATGATTGTGTATAATTCTGAAAAATACATAAAAACTCCTAAAAACATTTTCCCTGGCTTTGGAGTGGAATCTGAGAGAACACAATGGTGTTCTGTAAAAGAACCCAGACTATTTCATGCTTTGACAAAGAAATAAAGAGCTATGCCCATACTGCTGTACTTTTCCCCCACCTTGTGATTATTCATTCATTTATTCAACAGATATTGCTTAAGACCCCACTATGTAAAAGCAATTTCATATCCATGATCTCAGATGACCTGGCTTTTAGAAATTAGAGAGAAGTAATGTGGGCTCATGGCTCCCTCTTTTGTCAAGTTTATGCACTGCCCCCCTCCCCGCCCCAGGGGAGGGTGAAGGTGGGGTCTGGTCCAGTAGGCAGGCAGGTCTCCCCTCAGAGGCAATGGATAATCCTCCATTATGTCAGCAATGAGACATCTCACTACCCAAGAATTAGTTTTAATTCTCACCCACAGTATAAACATACATTTTCCTTCTTGATGGGGTACATGAGGAGAGGAGAGATGAGGAAATCTGTGTCTATTCTCCCTTTTGTGGAATAGTTTGACCTTAAAAACAATATGTGCTTGAAAAAAAAAAAAGGTGACAAAGGGAGACTTGACTTTGGATGCAGTGCACCAAATAGAGTATACAGGTGTCATATTATAAAGTTGTACACCTGCAATTTATATAATGCTATGAGCTAATGTTACATCAATAAATTTAATTTTAAAAATCGGAATAAATAAAGAAAAAGGGAAAAAATATGTGCTTGAAGGTCTACCTCCTCTCTACTGAGTAGAGAGCACACAGCTGGTCACGTGAAATTTGCCCTCCCAGCGCATGTCCTGCTCACCATAAATCACCAAAACTTCTGAACAGCTCTTCTGTCTCCACCACAGAAAGCATCACCTCCTCTGCTTGGGAAGCAGTGCTGGCTTCCCTCGCACCATCATCTACCACATGAGAAGTATTGGAGTTACATGCCAAGGTGCTACTTAGGCTGCCTGAGGACCAAGGTGCATGAAGGCAAGACCAGTGACACCACAGGCTAAGAAGAAAGGGTCACCAGTACCTACCTACTCAACAGGGCCATCCACTCTCCTATGGAGGAAGCAAAAGAAGCAGGTTCAAAGTGGATGGCTAAGGGAGCCTCCTCTCATCCTGTTTAACATCGCACTTGGCTTCTCACACTGGCTTTCGATCATTTCTCTTCATTACAGACTCCCTGAATCACATCAGCGCAGACATTGTTTGTTGCATTTGCCCACTGTAAAAGCTACATTTCAGAGCCAAAAGATGAGCTAATGTTCTACTTCAATGTCAGTAGTAAAAAGCAAATAACTTTGGGCAGAAGAACTAAGAAATAAGAAGGGAGCTTTAATACTTCCATAGAAAAGCAAATATTTGCACTTATTAATATCCTCAAACCCATGATACCATGAATAGTTTCTTCTCCTTTCATCCCATGCCTTTTGTCTAACACAGTAATATATTGCCACCCTTTCAAAATCCTGACACAGATGACATTGAAGCAAATTATGTACCTTGGCTAAATTGCTCAGTTGAAATGGAGATAGCTGATATGTACATTTTTCCATCTAATTAACTCCATAGTTTGAATAGCTGTTATCATGCTCTGGGTCCCCTATGAATGGGTGAATAGATAGAAAGATCCATAAACAGCTTGGCTTGCATCGAATGAGATCTTTCTCCAGACAAAAAGAAAATGGAATGAATAGTTGTCCTCTGGATGAAAACCAGCATCAGAGACTAGCACAGGCATGCTCCTCCTGGCTGCAGAACACATGTGGGGTGCCTAGCACCAGCAGCCACCCTGGGGGATCTTTGCCCACTCCCTGCTGCTGCATTTGGTCATGTAATTTTCTTCCACCAGGTCTTTGTTTACACTGCGTGGTAGTTTCCAAAAATACATCCCCAATTTTTTGTTATTCCTCCACTCAAGAAGTGTAGGTCAGGCCCTGGCTGGTGGCTCAGTGGATAGGTGCCAGCCTGCAAACCCAAAGGTCGCTGGTTCAATTCCCAGCCAGGGCATATAACCAGGTTGCAAGCCAGGTCTCCAGCCAGGTCCGTAGCTGGAAACAGGTGAAAGGCAACCATATATCGTTGTCCCTTTCCCTCTCTGCCTCTCTCTCTTCCCCTCTCTAAAAATAATAAATAAAATCTTTTTAAAAAGTGTAGTTTAACTCTTCTCCCCTTGTACTTAGTGACTCATTTCCAACAAATAGAATATGGCAGAGGCGATGATGTATAACTCCTGAGATGAGGTCATAAAAGCTTTCCTCTCTCTCAATCACTCTGGAGAAAACCAGTTGCCATTGCAAGAGGCTTCTCATACAGTTCCCTCCAGAGAAACAGATGCCCCCTGCCAACAGCCAGGAAAGTGAACCATGCTGGAGGTGACACCTCAGCCTCTGACGAGCCTTCGGATGAGACCAAAGCCCAGGTTGGCATCATGATTGCAACCTCATGGGAGACCCTGAGCCGGAAACACCGAGCTAAGCTGCTCCTGAATTCTTGGCTCTCAGAAACTGTGACATAATAAATGTTGGTGGTTTTAAGCTGCCAAATTTTGAGGTAATTTACTATACAGCAATAAATAATTAAAACACACTATGACTTCTCTTGACTCTCTCATCATATTTATGAGGGAAAATGTTTTTTCTTTCAAATATTCAAAAGTCAAGATGACTCCCATCTCCATAGCAAGACTCTAGAGCCACTGTGAAGTGAGAGTGAGGAGATCAGAAGCTTGCTCAGGCCTTCAACAAGCCAGCCAAATCTCTGGCAACTGTAGCCTGCTGGAGAAGGGAAAATAAATTGAAGGGAAATGCCAGTGGCATGCCTTAAACCATGCATTTCTCACTCCCTCCTTCCTGCATGCATCCTCCAAGCACTGTCTCACCTCCCACAGAAATGACCACATTCTGAAGCCTCTTTTATCAGCCATATGCAAAGTCTTGGGCCCCCGCCTAACACCTCATACACTGGTGTTCTCCCAGAAACCCACAGCTGGCCACCCTGGTGCTCACACCTGCAGACCCCAGGCCATGCCAGGTCCAAGGCCAAGCCAGGCCAGACAGCCAGTCTTAGAGGTCCCGTGGTGCTTTCAAATCAAGCTGGGCATGTAAATCTCCAAAAGTGGAGTAACCAAGGAGGTAAAAGACCTATATTTAGAAAACTATAGAAACTGAGGAAGTTACAAATAAATGCATCAGCCCTGAACAAGAACAATGGTGTGGGGATTGACTGAGGAAAGGGGCCACAGGGGTAGGGGGCAAAGCAGGAAAAATTGGCACAACTGTAATAGCAAAAGCAATTTAAGTAAATAAAGAAATGGTGGTGTTAAGACTAGGGGTGAAACAGTTGATACTGCATAGCTAGAATCCCTTTCTAGCCCTATGCAGCTCCTTCGTTCCATCTCATTGTAAGTTCTGACGCTTCTTCATACATGTTGTAGGTGGTCTGGTTTCCTATAGCTAGTTTCGGGGGAACGTTTCTTTTATTATTTTTTTTCTTTTACTATTGTGCCCATTCTTTCCTGGGTTCTGTCAGCTCTGGTCCTGGATTCTGGCTCTTGCTCTGACTCCCAAACCATTCCTAGGGCCCAGTCATGTTCTGCCCTTGCTGGTATCTGCCTATATCCAACCTTGAACATCTCTTTTCTCTCCCTGGCCAGCCCCAGTTGGTCTGTGAGATATAAAGAAGAGCTCGCCACTCCTACCACAACATGTTTCTCTGCACCTTCAAAAGGTTTCCCATCTGGTTGTCTTTAGAAGGAAAGAAGGAATCTAATTGCCTCCTTCTGTGCAGAAAACTGCCTATTCTGGGGGAAATCAGCTGAGGTGATTTATATACCCTGCTTAATTACTTCACGACCAGGCTCCAGCTTAAGTTGCCCTAGCAACACCTAGCAACCAGCCAGTTACCAGCTGCTTCTCTAAGAGAGTTCTTCTGACTGTTTTAATAAACTGCCTTTATTTGGTAGCCTTGGTACAGAAAAGAGTAAGTTAAATGGGACTCTGACTGATATGTAACCTGGTTTCATGCCACCCCCCCTTGCTTGTCCTCGTCTCTGTTCCCCTGCATCGGTGTAGTGGTGTTCCCCCAGGGCTGAGCGAGTCCATCCAGAGACGGTAGAGACAGTAACAGGCAGTGTTTTGAGCACATCTTTAGAGTCAGATGGACATTGTAACTGTGTGACACTGGGAATATTATCTAACCCTGCAGTGCCTCAGTTTTATAATCTGTAAAATGAGAGTAATAATACCCCCCAAGATAATGCACAGTACCTGGCATATTGTACATTTTCAATGATGGTTGCTAGAGTTATACATAATGTCAAATGAGAAAACAACAGTCAGCCTTCCAAATGACATTGCAGCAGAACCAGCTGGTCTGGTCATCCGCATGATTGTAAAATGCTCAGAATCTACTTCTGGGTCCCCTAGTTGCCCTCACCCCTTGTGTTCAATCTCCATTCCTATCACAACCTAAGCTCCATGAAAGCAAGAATTTTTGTCTATTTTGTTCAGTACACTACCTGAAACAGTGCACAACATGTAACAGGTGTTCAATAAATACTTGTTTGAAGAATAAATGCAGAGTTGTCTCATACATACAGGTTCCCTTAGAAATTTCATGTGCTGGGATGTGGGAATTCCTGGCCTTATACTTCTTAATAACACATCAACCGCTGACAGTTGTCATGCTTTGTTTATGTACCATATAAAGCCAAGCCTAAGCAAAACCCTAAATGGGACATCTAAGTCCATCTTAAGTGGTCATTTCATTGACAAGATTGTACTATGTAATGTATATCCCAAGTGTGTTTCTTTAATATTAAAGTTACCACAACAGGGAACTTGGATCCTCAGCACAGTCCTGTCTCCAGCTTCCTCTCTGCCTCCTTGGAATAGTCCTGGATCTTCAGCTCCCCAGCTCCCTGGTGCCCTCACCCTGCCTAAATTTCTGCTCCCCACTTTTGCTTCTTTCAGACCTTTTCAGTCATGCAAGATCTCAAGGAATCTAGCCATTGTACATGCACCCTTTCTGAAAAAGAATCTGGAGGATATATTCCACCAAAACAGACTAAAAGAAGAGAGAAGAAAATACTGAATTCTGGAAGTAACAAGCCAACATGGGAAAAAAGAAAGGAAATTCAGTGGGTCCTGAGGCCTGGAGAACCACCAATCCAAACTGGAGCAGGAGGTCACAGGGTTGAATCCAGGGCAAGAAATAAAAGTGCTAGATTCCGTGGTGTGCTGCTTGACCTTCCTGAGATGGGGTTTACAGTTCTGTAGAAGACTTTGGGGTAAATTGGGTGCGAATTCACACACACGCACACTCACACACACCCCTAGAAACTGAGAAAATAATACAATCATTCACTCAAAAAAAAAAAATAGCCAAGTGCTATAAAAGAAACAAAATGTATTGATAAGTTACTTCTTGACTACCTATAGTATAATTAAATGGACATAAGAAGGTAAATGTTCAAGGCTGATGTAGCTAAAAATTATGATATAACTAACTGTATGGGGGGAATGATGAAGGAGAGAAGTTTGCAGGGGAAGGAAGAAAAGGAATAAGAGAATGAAAAGCTATCTTTGTCACCCATAATGGGAAATGAACAGAGAATGTCTTAAACTGAAAGTTTAAGAAATATTAGTATAAGCATATTATTTAGAAACCTAAAGATAAATACCAGTAGAAATAGCCAAAGAGTGAAAAGTGTCCCTGGAGAACAGAAGACAGATATGGGGGCAGGCCATAAAACTGCCACATTTTATTATAATCTGTATGATACTCTTTGACCTTTTAAACTAGATATTCACAACATTTTTTTTAAATGAAAATTATTTTTTAAGAAAGTAACAGACAATCCCGGACTTCAAACAATACTACAAGGCTACTGTCATCAAAACAGCATGGTACTGGCATAAGAATAGACATATAGATCAATGGAACAGAATAGAGAGCCCAGAAATTAACCCAGGACTCTACGGTCAACTCATATTTGACAAAGGGGGAAGGAACATCCAATGGAGTAAAAACAGTCTCTTCAACAAATGGTGTT